>CAJPVJ010000170.1:0-34776 GCA_905397405.1 Oppiella nova
AAAGTCTTGAAGATGGTTCGTTGATCCTTGAAGGTTCAACCGATATTCGTCATGTTTCTTTGCTGTTAGGTCGTGATTTAGTCGATGAGTCAGAACAATACTCAACCCTTTCGGGTTATATCTTGTTCCATCTCGGGCGTTTGCCTGAAAATGGTCAAAAGCTTCAAGTCGATGGTTATGAGTTTGAAGTGGTAACGATGGATGGGCATAAGATTGAGAAGGTGCATATTATGGCATTAACAAAATCTAAAGATGCCGAGTCCTAATGGATTTGTTGTAATGAAGCCAGTCGAAAGACTGGCTTCTTTTTATTTTGTTTTTGAAAATAATGATTTAAACCATATCGTTAAAATGATGGCTGAATGGCATCATTCATATAGAAAGAATAGGTTTCGATTTCCTGCTGGGTTGGATTATCATTGAACCTATTCAGATTTTGAGTATTTTCATGTCCAATCTATCCTGTCCATGTGGTTCAGCACTTTATGCTGAATGCTGTCAGCCGCTGCATTTGGGTCAGAACAAAGCCAAGACAGCAGCACAGTTGATGCGTTCGCGTTATAGCGCTTTTGCCAAACATGAGATTGATTATATTGTTCAGACCACTGCGCTTGGGCAGCAGCAAGCTTTGGATGTTAAAGCGATTTCAGACTGGAGCAAAGCCAATCAATGGCTCAGTCTTGACGTGGTGCAAGCCCAAGAAAAGCTTGATAAAAATCATGCTCAAGTTGAATTTAAAGCACATTTTCATGATGATCAGCAGGCTCAAATACACCATGAAGTTTCATACTTTGTCCAGCATGCTAGTGTATGGTATTTCCTAGATCCAACTACAGATCAGCCAATCACCATGAAACAACCATGTATTTGTGGATCCACCAAAAAATTTAAGCAATGTTGCGCACAATTTTTATAACTTTTAGTTCATTTTTGACTTAAAATAGCGCGCATCTTTTCCCATCAGTGGATGAAGGGCAATGTTACTGACGATTATTTATATTATAGCCATTACAGCAGAAGCCATGACTGGAGCGTTGTCCGCAGGACGACGGAGTATGGATTGGTTTGGGGTGATACTGATTGCCTGTGTCACTGCACTCGGTGGTGGTTCTGTGCGAGATGTTTTACTTGGACATTATCCACTGACTTGGGTGAAACATCCTGAATACCTTGTTTTGACATGCTGTGCTGCCTTTGTCACCATTATTATTGCTAAATGGATGAAGCATTTACATTCAATTTTCTTATTGTTGGATGCTTTAGGCTTAATTGGTTTTACCATTATTGGCTGTCAAATTGCCTTGCAAATGGGACATGGTTTTGTGGTTTCCGCCGTTGCTGGGGTGTTAACAGGGGTATCTGGTGGTATTCTACGAGATATTCTGTGTAACGATGTTCCGTTGGTATTCCGTCGCGAACTGTATGCGTCGATTTCCTTTGTTGCAGTGATTTTCTATTGGTTCTGTATAGATTTCGGTTTATCGCTTGAAATTACCGTGGTTTCTACTTTAGTTTTTGGTTTTGCATTACGTTGTGTGGCGATTTATTTTGGTTTGGAAATGCCGAAATTTATCTATAAAGATGATGATGAACAATCGGCATCTTCTAAAGATGAGTCCTAAGGATGGATGCTTGAACAGCAGTTATTGATTGTGAATCTCTGCATTTAACTTTGAGCTTGGTATGTCATATCAGATTCATCAAAATATTAAACTTGAAAAATTTACTGACCTAGATTTTGCTGTGTATTTTGAATTGGTCAAAAATATTAAAGTCATGCAAATGATTACCGAGCGAGCATTAACGCTTGAGGAAGCGCATACCGAATTTGCCAAGATTTTATCTAAGAATGCCTATAATGTAGCATTGGGAAATTATAAAATTCTTGATGCTCAAACAAATGACTTTATCGGTTTAGCTAAACTCGAGTTGGATCAGCCAACAGCAACAACTGCGGAGTTGGGCTATATGCTTTTACCCGAATATTGGGGGAAAGGCATTGCCAGTCAAGTTGTTACATTTTTAATTGAGCATGCAAAAAAACAACCATATTTAAAGGATCTTATGGCTATTATTGATCCCGAAAATATACCTTCAAGAAAAATATTGATAAACAATGGTTTCCATTCTAAAGAGTTTAAAGATTTTGACGGACTAGCAGGAGAAATTCTGCTGTTCAGTCTTTAAAATTAAACAGCGAGCCAAAGTTGTTTCTGCTTTTACATATTTGTTGAGTGCATTATGGATTTAGTATCACGTGTACAACGCTTACCCATAGGTAAATTTCACTATACCTTACTCTGGGTGATCGGACTGGGCTGGATGTTTGATGCCATGGATACAGGACTGATCTCCTTTATTCTCACCAAAATGGCAGAAGAATGGCAAATGACCCCTACTGAAAAAGGCTGGGTAGTCTCCATTGGCTTTGTGGGTATGGCAATTGGTGCTGTATTTTCAGGTGGTTTGGCTGATCGAATTGGTCGTAGAACAGTCTTTGCGATTACTTTGGTGACCTATAGCATTGCAACCGCGTTATGTGCTTTTGCGCCGAATCTGACTTGGTTATTGCTGTTCCGTTTTATTGTCGGCTTAGGGCTGGGTGGGCAACTTCCTGTGGCGGTGACTTTGGTCAGCGAATATATCCCCGCTCAAGTACGTGGTCGATTTATTGTACTGTTAGAAAGTTTCTGGGGACTTGGCTGGCTTGTTGCTGCACTTATTTCTTATTTTGTGATTCCTGATTATGGTTGGCATATTGCATTTTTGATTGGTGGTTTACCTGCAATTTATGTTTTTATGATTCTCAAAAAAGTGCCTGAATCGGTCCCTTATTTGATTAATCGTGGACGAATTGAAGAAGCCCATGCACTGGTACAGAAACTTGAACGGCAGTGTGGGGTAGAAGTGATTGAAACCCTTGAAGTCAAACCTGTTTCAGCAAAACAAACGATTTCATTTTCACAGCTTTGGTCAGGTGCTTTTGCCCGTCGTACTTTGATGCTGTGGTTGATTTGGTTTGGTATCGTCTATTCTTATTATGGCATTTTTACTTGGTTGCCAAGTTTGCTGGTCAAACAGGGCTATACCATTGTGCAGTCTTTTGAATATGTACTCGGGATGATTTTGGCACAATTACCTGGTTATGTGGCTGCGGCTTGGTTGGTGGAAAAGCTTGGACGTAAAGCAACCCTCGCTGGTTTTATTGGTCTGTGTGCGCTTTCTGCTTACTTCTTTGGTCAAGCAACCTCAGTCAATATGATTATGTTGTGGGGATGCTTAATGTCGTTCTTTAATTTGGGTGCATGGGGGGTTTTATATACTTATACGCCTGAACAATATCCAACCAATATTCGTGCTTTTGGCTCAGGCTGGGCATCTGCAATCGGTCGTATGGGGGGGATTGTCGCACCGTTGGTGGTGACCCATATGATGGTGGCAAGTGATGGGTTTAGTTCAGTCTTTATGATGTTTACGATTGTACTTTTCGCTGTTGCCGCTGTGGTTTTGATCTTGGGTGAAGAAACCAAAGGTAAGACCTTAGAAGAGATTGGATTGTGATTGTGAAGGTTGTGCAGAATAAATTTAGATATTAATTAGATCTCTTATCAAAGTAAGCTTTTAAATGATTTCTAAACGAGATTAACCCTGATCAATCATGGCTGATTATTCCATAGAAATGAATTTGTATGATTCTAAAACTTACAATGCCACCCTTTACATTTAAAGTTTAAATTCCTTTGCGTAGGCGATGCCTCACTTTTCAGAGATGAAAAGATGACAAAAATCTTCTGTTGGGTGAGAGGTACGTCCTGTACCCCCACCCAACGGAGCGACATCCATGTCGCCACACGATAGAACAACCATGTCTAATTCATGAATATAAAAAAGCAGACGAATGAATATAATTGTTATTGCACATATAGAGTATTAAAGGCTCATTTTTTAATGATGCAAGAAGCCTACAGTTTCAAGTGATTGATTTTCTTGTTTTTGAGAAAATGTAATTTGTAATTTTTAGAAAAAAGATTATTAAATAGTTATGTTCTTATCAAAAAGTCTTTTTAGACTAATATATCTAGAACATTTTTTGAATCGAAATTTATGCCTTGATTCGTATGAGAACTTTAACATTATTCAATAAAATCAGAAGGAAATAGTTATGTCAGCTAAAACCATTCAAGATATCAATAAACAGTATAGTTATAAAGATGAAAATCCAGGTGGAAAAGGGGATGACTCCCTTGTTTCTTGTGCGCAATGTGAGGAATATAATGAATTAAAATATATTTACGATAAGAAGCTTCAACCATTCATTGAGGATGGTGAATTTACTAAACAAGAAGCAATTACAGCATTAGAAGAAACTTGCAAAGAATTAAAGAATCCAAGAAACAGGGCTGATTTTTATAAAAAATTATCAGATAAATTGAGTGTGGAAATTAAATAATCCTTTGTTTTTTATATTTATAAATCAAGACCTCAATTCTTATCAAATCGAGGTCTTTCTATTTTATCTATAAGAGCATTTTGTTTTGACAAGAATTGTTGTGTATTTGACTTTTAATATTTTAGATTTGAAATAAAAGTTGCTCATTTCTTAAAAAATGGATAATTTTACGTCATTAGAAAGATCTTAAGACGCAATTTGTCGTTGTAGGGTACACTTGCACTTGTGTAGTCAGACCCTGCGACTTAGCATAAGAACGTAGATACAAAACATTTATTTAGAACGCACTTATTTAGGATAAAAGGTTGTTATGACAAGCCTTGCGCATCATGCGACAGAAAATCGTTCCGTAGCAGAATTTACTGAACAAGCTTACCTCAACTATGCCATGTACGTGATTATGGATCGTGCATTGCCACACATTAGTGATGGTTTAAAACCTGTACAACGCCGTATCGTTTATGCGATGAGCGAATTGGGATTAAAACCAAGCGGTAAGCCGAAAAAGTCTGCACGTACAGTCGGTGATGTATTGGGTAAATACCATCCGCATGGTGACTCAGCCTGTTATGAGGCCATGGTGTTGATGGCACAGCCATTTAGTTATCGTTACCCATTTATTGAAGGGCAAGGGAACTGGGGTTCGCCTGATGATCCTAAATCATTCGCAGCCATGCGTTATACCGAAGCCAAACTTTCTCCTTATAGTGATTTGTTACTTTCTGAATTAGGTCAAGGGACCTGTGATTGGCAAGATAACTTTGATGGTTCAATGAAAGAGCCAGTCAATTTACCAGCGCGTGTACCAAATATTTTACTCAATGGTACCACTGGTATTGCAGTGGGAATGGCAACGGATATTCCGCCACACAATTTACGTGAAGTGGTTAAAGGTACGATTGCTTTAATCCGTAATCCAAACTTAACAGATGAAAAAATTGCAGAATATATTCCTGCACCTGACTTACCGACTAAAGCAGAAATTATTACACCACGTGATGAATTATTAAAAATTCAAATGACTGGGCGTGGTAGCTATCGTACCCGTGCAGTATATACCATTGAAAAAAATGAAATTATCATCACTGAACTGCCATATCAAGTTTCTGGCTCAAAAGTCATCACGCAAATTGCAGATCAAATGCAAGCCAAAAAACTGCCATTGGTCAGTGACTTACGTGATGAATCAGACCATAAAAACCCAACACGTTTGGTGATTGTATTACGTTCAAATCGTATCGATGCCGATGCAGTCATGAGTCATTTATTTGCGACAACCGATTTAGAGTCGAGTTATCGTGTCAATATGAACATGATCGGTGCTGATGGTCGTCCGCAAGTCAAATCAATCCGTCGCATTTTATTAGAATGGATTGAAATTCGTAAGAGCACTGTCACACGTCGTCTGCAATATCATTTGAATAAAATTGAAAAGCGTTTGCATATTCTCGGTGGCTTGATCATTGCGTATTTGAACATAGATGAAGTGATCAAAATTATTCGTGAAGAAGATCAGCCTAAACCCGTGTTGATGATGCGTTTCAATATTGATGAAGTTCAGGCAGAAGCAATTTTAGAGCTTAAGTTACGCCATTTGGCAAAACTTGAAGAAATGGAAATGCGCCGTGAGCAAGAAGAACTTGAGGCCAGAGCAGCAGTGATTCGTGAACAACTTGCAAATCCAGAGTCATTAAAATCTTTGATTATCGAAGAACTTAAAGATGATGCGAAGAAGTTTGGTGATGATCGTCGTTCACCGGTTGTGCAACGTGAAGAATCACAGGCCATTAGTGAACAAGATTTAATGCCTGCTGAAGCGGTAACGGTGATCCTTTCTGAGGCGGGTTGGGCTCGTGCAGCCAAAGGTCATGATATTGATGTTGAAAAATTAAATTTCCGTGCCGGTGACCAGTACTTAAGTTCAGCACAAGGTAAGTCGAATCAGAAAGTATATATTTTAGATGAAACTGGACGAAGTTATGCTTTGGCCATCAATAGTTTGCCATCGGCGCGTGGTTTAGGAGAACCGTTGAGTTCAAAACTTTCTCCAGCCAATGGTGTGGGCTTTATGCAAGTCCTGATTGAAGATGAAGAAAAAGAAATAGTTGCTGTAAGTTCAAAAGGTTATGGCTTTAAATCGCAAGCTAAACAATTGGATACCAATGCCAAAGCAGGTAAAACATTCCTGACTGTTGCTGAAAATGCGACAGCAATGCCAATCGAAGTCGTTGAAAACCATACTCATTTGGCTATACTCAGCTCAGCAGGACGCCTACTTTTAATTGAATTATCTGACTTGCCAACGCTCAATAAAGGTAAAGGAAATAAGTTGATACAACTTGAAACTAATGAGTCTGTTCAGTTTATGTTAACTTTGAATTTAGATGAAGTAATACAAGTGCTTGCAGGGCAGCAACAATTAAAATTAAAAGGGGAAGATTTACAGAAATATATCGGTAAACGCGCATCAAAAGGTCAGTTGTTACCGCGCGGATATCAAAAAGCAAATAAACTGTTGATTCAAAGATAAAACTAGCATCCTTGGATTGAAATACGTTATATATGCAAAGTGTTCGTGAAAATGGATGCAATATTGAGCACAAAGAAGCCAAAAAATTATGTTCAATATTGAGAAAAACAGTTTAAAACTAAGGATTACTGATTGGAGATTATGGCATTATGGAAAAAGTTTGGTTCGCTGAATATCAAAAAACTGGGATTCCAGAAACAGTAGAATTGCCACAGGAAAATAGCTCTCTTATTGATATTTTTGAGCGTAATTTCCAAAAATTTGGTTCACGTGATGCCTTTATCTTCATGGATAAAGTGATGTCATTCAGTGATCTTGAATTGGCAAGCCGTAAATTTGCAACCTATTTGCAAAGTTTAGGTTTGGCAAAAGGTTCACGTGTTGCAGTGATGATGCCTAACGTCCTTCAGTATCCAGTTGTCGCTTTAGGTGTACTCCGTGCAGGTTTGGTACTTGTGAATGTGAATCCACTTTATACAGCACGTGAATTAGAACACCAACTTAATGATTCAGGCGCTGAAGCGTTGGTCATTGTTGAAAACTTTGCGACTGTTTATCAAGCGATTATTGGTAAAACACCAGTAAAACATGTTGTCATTGCTTCGGTTGGCGATATGTTAGGTACCTTAAAAGGTACTTTGGTAAATTTTGTTTTACGTAAAGTGCGTAAACAAATTCCAGATTGGAATATTCCAGGACATACTAAGTTTAATGCTGCATTGGCAAAAGTAAGTCCAAGCAATTATAAACGTCCAACCATGACACTCAGTGATACTGCTGTACTTCAGTACACAGGCGGTACTACGGGTGTTTCAAAAGGAGCGGAACTTACCCACCGTAACTTAGTTGCAAACTTGTTGCAATGTGACGGTATTTTCCAAAGTAAATTTGGCCAAGGTGATGGCGCTAAAGATGATCGTATCTTCTGTGCTTTACCGCTTTATCACATCTTCGCATTTATGGTTTGTGCGATGTATGGTATGTATAAAGGTCAAGCAAATATTCTGATTCCAAATCCACGTGATTTACCTGCAGTGATTAAAGAATTACGTAAATACCAACCAGGTTTCTTCCCTGCGGTAAATACCTTGTTTAATGCGCTGGTGCATAATGAAGAATTTAGACAGCTCGACTTCAGTAAGTTAAAAATGGCGATGGGCGGTGGTATGGCTGTGTTACCGTCAACTGCTGAAGAATGGAAAAAAGTTACAGGAACCATCATTATTGAAGGTTATGGTTTATCTGAAACTTCTCCAGTCGCAACTGCAAACCCACCTGCAACGACTGAGTTTAGTGGCACAATTGGTATTCCTTTACCACTGACGGATGTTGCGATCTTAGATGATGATGGCAATCATTTGTCACAAGGCGAGCAGGGTGAAATCTCGATTCGTGGTCCTCAAGTCATGAAAGGCTATTGGAATCGTCCAGATGAAACTGCAAAAGTCATGACAGCTGACGGTTATTTCCGTACAGGTGATATTGGGATCATGGATACCCGTGGTTATTTCAAAATTGTCGATCGTAAGAAAGACATGATTTTAGTATCTGGCTTCAATGTCTATCCTTCTGAAATTGAAGAAGTGATTGCGCAACATCCTAAAGTGCTTGAAGTGGCTGCAATTGGTGTGCCTGATGAAAAATCTGGTGAAGTGCCAAAACTATTTGTAGTGAAAAAAGATCCATCTTTAACCACTGAAGAAGTTCTTGAATATGCAAAAGAAAACTTAACCGGTTATAAACGTCCGCGTTATGTTGAGTTTATGGATGATTTACCAAAATCAAATGTAGGTAAAATCCTACGTAAAGATTTACGTAAATAATTGAAAAATTAAAGATAAAAAGCGCCAATAGTGGCGCTTTTTTATCTTCGATGTAAAGTAATCGATCGCTTTATGCGGTGATTTCAACATTTATTTTTTGTGAGAACGAATATACCAACCATCAATATAGGGGCGGCTTAAGCCAACAATTGCTGTAAAGGTTAGCATAGTGCCCATTTGACGCCCTAGTGCAGAAGGATGAATACTGCCATAGCTAAAATAAATATCGATTAAACAGTATACGACAATAATAGCTAACCAAAAGTATAGATTCATACGCTTTATACCAACGGCAAAAAAAGCCACCACCAAAACAATGAGCGTTCCCAAGGTGGATTGCCAATTGTAATTTGCACAAATCACGCACAAGAGAAAAGCCAAAATTGGCAATACAATTTTAAGAATACGATCAATCTCCGCTTGTTGATGGCGCTGCTTTTCTAAAACCTCAAACAATTCATTTTGATCTGGTTGCACGTTATTGTCCTCACTACACAATTTTGCAAAACTCTGCATTTAACAAAAAATATTCTGTTCATGCCATGCTATGATAACTCGCATTAACACTTCATGAGAAAAAATCATGTCTGGGATAGATGGCATCATATATTTAATTCTAATTGCCTGTTTACTTCCTTATGTTTTTACCATTATTGCAAAAGCGTCTGGTGGTTTTAAAGCTGCTGATAATCAGAATCCCCGTGAATTTTTAGCCAAAACCACAGGTTTGGCTGCACGTGCCAATGCAGTACAACAGAATAGTTTTGAGAGCTTACCTTTATTTATTGCTGCGATTTTAATGGCAGAGTATATGGTGGTATCACAACATCTGATTATGATGTTAGGTATCGCCTATATTGTGTTACGCATTATTTATGGAATTTGCTATCTGGCGAATATTTCAGCGCTACGTACCATTATTTGGGCTTTGTCCTTAGCTTGCCCAATTATTTTATTGTTATTGGTTATTCGAATCGTCTAAACAGTTTTCGATGAAATTCATTCATTTTGATGATGCAAAATGTATAATCCGCATCTGTTTGCGCAATTTAGCGTTATAATCGACAAGATTTTAAATAAGACCTCACTTGAAAGAGTATCCTATGAGCTATAGCAATATTCCTGCTGGTAAAGATGCACCAAATGACATCTACGTAATTATCGAAATCCCAGCAAATGCTGCACCGATTAAATATGAAGTAGATAAAGATTCAGATGCTTTATTTGTAGATCGTTTCATGGGTACAGCGATGTTCTACCCAGCGAACTATGGTTATGTACCAAATACATTGTCTGAAGATGGTGACCCATTAGACGTATTGGTTGTAACTCCACACCCATTGGTACATGGTTCAGTGATTCGTTGTCGTCCTGTTGGTAAATTAAACATGGAAGATGATGGTGGTATTGATGCGAAACTGATCGCAGTTCCACATGACAAATTGACTCCGCTTTATAAAGATGTGAAAGAGTATTCAGATCTTCCTGCTTTGTTGTTGAATCAAATTGAACATTTCTTTGCACATTACAAAGATTTAGAGCCTGGTAAATGGGTTAAATTGACAGGTTGGGAAAGTTCAGAAGTTGCAAAAGCTGAAGTCTTAAAAGCAATCGAAGCTGCAAAATAAGCCTGATTAAAACGTGGTTTGAAAATTGAAAAATATTCAAACCCATAAAAAAACCTGCATGATTCAATGCAGGTTTTTTTGTTTCTGTGGATTTATTCTAAATTAGAAAAATTTCACAGGAATATCTAAGAAAATACGCCATTCATTGGTATCACCAATATAGACAGGATTATACGCTTCACTTGCACGGTAGTAAGAGTGACGTAGACGTAAGCTCGCATCTTTTGCAAAACCACTTTGCATGGTGTATTTCACCTGATTAAAGAATTCACGTTCTTGTGCATCATCAGTTACATTGCGGACTTTAATATCCCAACCATAAACAAATGCTGTGGTCCAATTTAAGCCAGCAACACCATAATTGCTAAAGTCTAGGTTATATTGAACTTGTGCTGATTTTTCATGGTTACCAATAAAATCAGACATATAAGAGTTTGGTAGATAAATACTTTGGAAACCGTCAGCATTTTGACCATAGTCATAACCCACATCACCTGTATTTTGTTGATATGCCAACATAACAGTGTGTGGACCTTGATTATAAGTAGAAGACAATGCCCAGATATTATTGGTTTTTTCTACGCCTGCTTTACCTGTATTTGCATAATCCGCATCAACAGGACCTGTTGCAGAATAGGTATTGGCATTTTTATCAAACTTGGTGTGATAACCACTGAAATCAAAAGTTAAAGAACTTTGATTTGCCAATGGGTATTTATAATTTGCATTGATATAATGACGTTCTAACGCATTTTTAGAATCTAAACCATAATAAGACGCGCTAAGCTGGTCATCAAATTTGTATTTAGCACCCCAAACAATCGCATCATCTAATTTATTACCATCAGTCTTGATCTGATCAGACATTTGGTCTTTGGTGAATTTACCCGCAACAAGTTCTAAATTTTTAATTTCATGGCTGGTTAATAACGTACCTGTAAAATATTCAGGAACAAGACGCGTTGTATTACTTGCAAGTACAGGTAAGTCGAGAACTTGCGTACCATAACGTACAGTTGTATTTGAGAAACGAGCTTTTACGTTTGCGCCACCACGTGCCCAATGATCATATGGATCAACTCGTCCATTTGCGTCTCTTGCACCATTATTTTTGAGTGCAATCATATTATTGCCAGCATGGGTGTTTGGACCGATTTTAAAAGAACCATCGCCAACTACACCAACACCGAAACCGACGATACCTTGAGTGAAGCCAGAATCTAAGTCAACAATTGCAGTTTGTGCAAATGAGCTTTGATCGTCAATACCATGTTTTTTATCACGAAGAATATAACCTGTACGAAACAATACAGAACCTTTGGCATCTTCAACGAACCCTTTTGCATCACTTTGTTCGCTAGCAAATGTAGGGGATATTAGAACCGCGTTAATTAATACAGCTAAAGTAAGTTTTGGAGCATTCAACATGAATTGCCTCGTGAACGAGAATAGATTGCACTGACTGATCGAATTCAGAACAGATTGTGGATGAATTGTATATTTAATCTATAAAAAGGGAATCTCTTTTGCTTAAAAATATTACATTTCTGTAATGTTTTACACAATATTAATTTCTTTTCTTATGAAAAAAAGTTCTAAAGAATTATTAAAATGCTGATTTTATGTGAAATATGAAATAAATTGAAAAATATGCTGAATTTATGTCCATGTTTTTTACCAAAAATTTAAAAACACAGTAAAATTCGCCTTTATTTATACGCCCACCCGTTTGTCATCATGAACTCACTTATTTCTAAACTGTTATGGGCAATGCCTATCTGTATCACGTCGTGCCCAGCATTTGCTGAAGAAGCAAATGTCTTGGTTAAAAATGGCATGATCTCTGGAAATGTGGGACTGGTATCCAAGTACATCTATCGAGGTGGAATTGAAAATGATGATGTCGCTGTGCAAGGCGGTTTAAGTTATGCACATAAAAGTGGCATCACGGTGGGGTATTGGGGTTCTACACTGAGCTACAACCCTGCAGATGATACGCAAGATCATGGTTTTGAAAATAATTTTTATTTGGCTTATGCTCAAGAAATTGCGCAAAATTGGAGCTATAACTTAAAAACCACTGCATATGTTTATCATAAAGGCGGTACTATTTATGCTGATCAAGCAGATCATCGTAAAACCACCTATACAGATCTATCCGCTGAGCTGAGTTATAAAAATTTAACCGCAGGTGCTTCAGTGATGTTAGCCGATGCATCCTCTGCCAATGCGGGTGATGTTTATCTCAGCATTGCGTATCGTCATGCTTTGGCTCAAGATTTTATTTTGAACACGGCTATTGGTGCATCTCTATATAACAGTCATCATGATGACAGTATTGTGCAGACAGAACAGGATTTTGCGTTAAGTGAAATGCGCTTGGGGCTCAGTAAAGTCATTGCTAATACAGGTGTTTCAGCTTCATTAGACTATGTAATTGGTGGTAAAGACCGTTTAGGTGAAGATTATAAGGACAATTTGGTATTTGGTTTGACTTATAGTTTTTAAGATTAACTTATAGTTTTTAAGATGAATATGAGTGAGTTATTTTATCTTCCTTATTTTATCAAAGTGTATGACCGAAGATAGGGTATGCACTTTTTTTAGGCATTTTTTAAAATGTGTGCTTTTTTTGAGCAAAAGAACAATATGCACCACTAAAATCATCTTACATGAAAAGCGTAAAGCAATATTTATACGCTTTTTATGACAACAATAAAGCACGTTATAGAAAATTTATGCTTAGATTTTTCATACTACTTTGCATTAAAACCATGCTTAAAGTAGGTCAGTATGAATCAGTTCCATCAAGTGATGCTTGAAATAGCATATGTTCAACAACTGAAGAATAAGAAAAATTATCTACAATCTTTTACTTTTAATATATTGATTATAAATAGATTGACACGTATTTCTGAGTTTTATAAACAGCTTGAGTTTCATCTTGGCATGGCAATTGCTAATTGCTTAGGGAGTTCATCAAATTTTAGCATAACAAATAAACATCGTATGATGGGGGAGCACTTAAGATGAAATTCTCAACTAAAGCACTAACATTGGCAGTTCTATCGTCTACAGCAACAATGGCAATGGCGGAAGACAACGCACTGTCAAAATTAGGTTTAAGCTTTTCAGGTAGTGCTGCCGTAACGAGTGACTATCGTTTCCGCGGTATGACTCAAACTTATAACGACCCAGCAGTACAAGCGGGTTTTACCTTATCGCATAGTTCAGGTTTATATGCGGGTCTTTGGGGTTCAAATGTAAATTTTGGTGAGGCAGATCCACATTTAGAATTAGACCCATCTATTGGTTATACAACAGCATTGGCGTTATCTCCGACCTTTAAACCAACTTTGGATGTTGGTGTTGTTGAATATAATTATCCAAGTGCAACCAGTAAGTTTAACTGGACTGAGTTTTATGCAAAATTAATATTTGCAGATGTCTTGGTTAAAGGCAGTAGTTTATTGACCAATGTGAACTATACCAATGACTGGGCAGCAGTCGGTGGGAACAGTTGGAATTTTAACGTTGGCTATTCAGCTCCATTTGGTGATACTGGTTTTGGTGGGCTTGCAAATGTTGGCTATACCACAATGGATAAAAAAGCATTAGCTGATGGTAACGACAATTATGTCGACTGGAAAGTCGGGGTGAATTATGCAGTTAAATCTATTCCAGGAGTAACTGCGGAACTTGCAGCAGTGGGAACCAATATTGATACTGATGGATTCACTAATTCTGCGAAACGTGGTGTTGAAACAGGCGCTGTGTTTACTTTAACTAAAGCGTTCTAAGCGCAAATTAAAATACATAAAGGTGACCTTGAGTCACCTTTATTTTTTGCGATTTTGAAATCAAATTAGGCTTTCACTTCAAATGCTGGATGATATTTTACCGTTCCTTGTGGAATGCTTTGGTCAAAGCTAAGGGCTTGAAAATATTCAGCAGGCACACCTTCAAGGATCAAACTTTCATGTGGTTGAAAGCCAAATTTGGAATAATAGGCAGGATCTCCAAGCACAACACATCCTGCGGCATTGAATTGTTGTAACTGCTGTAATGCGTGTTGGATTAAAGCTTTACCAACACCTTGGTGTTGATATTCTGGTGCAACTGAAATTGGACCTAAACCATACCAATGTTGTGCACCAGAAGAAATTTCAACAGGTGAAATTGCCACATGCCCAATAATCTGTTCATCCAATTCAGCAACAATGGAAATGGTTAATTGACTTGCATCCCTGAGTGCATTGACGATCAAGTGTTCAGTATGGTCGGTATGCGCTGCATTTAGAAAAGCCAGTTGAGTGAGATTGAAAATATTTTCAATGTCGTCTGCATGTTCGTTGCGTAAGGTTAAATTTAGCATGTTATTTATCTTCTATACGTCATAGCTTGGATTCTAAGATTGAGTTCCCCGATATGACAAGGCTTCGGTTAAATGTGCACTTTGGATTTGCTCACTTTGAGCTAAATCTGCAATGGTCCTTGAAACACGTAAAATACGATGATATGCCCGTGCAGATAAATTCAAACGTTGTTGTGCCATTTCGAGCATTTGCTTGGATGTTTCATCTAAAATCACATATTTTTCTAAGTCTTTTGGCGATAAGCTGTGATTTAAATGCCCTTGTCTTTGGATTTGAAAATCACACGCATCAATTACCCGTTCCCGTACTGTTGCTGAATCTTCGACAGGCGTTTGATCCTGTAATTCTTGTGCTTTTAATGGTGGCACATCGATATGGAGATCAATACGATCCAATAATGGACCTGAAATTCGGTTTTGATACCGTTTAATTGCTTCGGCAGAACATTGGCAGCGACTGTCTTGGTTAAATGCATAACCACAAGGGCAGGGGTTCATTGCTGCAATCAATTGAAAGTTTGCAGGAAATGTAATTTGGCGTGATGCTCTAGAAATAACGATTTCTTTAGATTCAAGTGGTTGCCTTAAAACTTCGAGCACTTTTTTGTCAAACTCAGGCAATTCATCTAAAAATAGTACACCTAGGTGCGCCAGCGTAATCTCTCCAGGTTTTGGATTTGAACCGCCACCGACAAGAGCGATTGCAGACGCGGTATGGTGCGGGGCGCGAAATGGGCGCTGTCCAAAATGGTGTTTAGTCTTGGCAATTGAATAAATACTGGCAACTTCAAGATTTTCTTGTGGATTTAAGGCTGGCAAAATACTTGGTAAGCGTGAAGCTAACAGGGTTTTACCTGTACCCGGTGGGCCTTTAAATAAAAGGGAATGTCCACCTGCTGCTGAAATTTCTAAAGCGCGTCGTGGGCGTAGTTGTCCTTTGACATCTGCCAAATCAAATTTGTAGGCATTGTCTTGCTGTACTTTTTGCCGAACAGTTACATCAATTTTTTGTAGGTTTAAGAAATGCTCACAGACTTGTTTTAAGTGCTGTGCAGCAAACACCTGAAACTCAGGCAATTGTGCTGCTTCTGCGGCATTTTCCTGTGGCAACATCAATTGATGCTTGGCCATTTGACATGCCATCGCAATGGTTAATGTTCCTGTGCTGGGCCTTAAGTGCCCATCCAGTGCCAACTCACCAATAAACTCAAAATGATCTGTGACATTTTCGGGAAGTTGCCCTGTGGCAATCAAGATACCAAGTGCAATGGGCAGATCTAAACGAGAGCCATCTTTGGGCAGATCCGCAGGTGCGAGATTGATGGTTAAGCGCTTGCTTGGGAATTGATAACCACTGTTAATGATGGCAGATCGAACGCGATCCTTACTTTCACGAACTGCTGCTTCAGCTAAGCCAACAATTGTTAAAGAAGGAAGCCCTGCACTAACATGGACCTCAACTTCAATTAAAGGTGCATGTAGCCCGAGCAAGCCTCGGGTATAAATTTTGGCTAAAGACATTGTTGTTTTCCACTTGTGCTTTATTTTTAATCATTATTATATTTTTTGCACCAATAATGTGCAAATTTAGTTTATTTTTTATCCTGAATTAGAACCTCAAGTGCTTTGACCTGTTCTTGTAAATCGGTCAAGCGTAAATTGGCATTATTTAGTGCAGTTTTTTGGCGTTCAATCTCGTCTTTTGAAACGATATCCATTTTAGAAATGGCTTCATTAAGTAAGGCGCGTAAATTATGTTCTATGTCTTTTTTAGGCTGATCGACCTGTTCCAAAATTGCTTGTAATAATGTTTCAATCATGAGGAATCCAAATGAGTAATGTTCTTTGCCTAGTGTAACATCGCGTATTCATTTTATTTAAGTAATTTTTTATCCGATGTTTAAAGCATGATGTCTCCTATAATTTAGCAATGAAATCTAAAAAAACACGCAATATTATGTGTTTTTTAAAGTTGCAACTTCACCTAAGTATATACAATAGGTTATAAAGGCAATGCATGTTGATTGAATTAATCACCCCAACCATTAATAAGATTGGCATGAAAATTGAACATAAAACCTTACTGGTGAAATAAGCCGAAGGAAAACAATATGAAGCTCGTAACTGCAATTGTAAAACCGTTTAAATTAGATGACGTGCGTGAAGCACTGTCTGATATAGGCGTTCAAGGGATTACCGTAACTGAAGTTAAAGGTTTTGGTCGTCAAAAGGGGCATACTGAACTTTATCGTGGCGCTGAGTATGTTGTTGATTTTCTGCCTAAAGTGAAAATCGAAATCGCAATCAGTGATGACATGGTAGATTCAGTGATTGAATCTATTACACGCGTTGCTAGCACTGGCAAAATTGGTGATGGAAAAATTTTCGTGACTAATTTAGAGCAAGTAATTCGTATTCGTACAGGTGAAACAGGTCCAGACGCTGTTTAATTTGGCACGAAGATTGCTGGTTATGTATATCAATACATAACTCACAAAATTAGGTTGGGGGATACGAATGAAAAAAATGCTATTAGCGCTCAGCCTGTCTGGCGCACTTCTTGGCGGATCAGTTGCGTGGGCAGAAGAAAACGTAGCTGAGCCTGCATCTACAGCTGTTGCAACGGCAAGTGATGTGACTGCAACAGTCGCCGATACATCGGCAACCGTTGCACCTGAAACGGTGACTGCCGCAGCTGCTCCAGCAGAGGCAGAAAAACCAACTTTAAATACAGGTGATACAGCGTGGATTCTTGTATCTACAGCACTTGTATTGCTAATGACAATTCCCGGTTTAGCATTATTCTACGGCGGTATGGTTCGTAAGAAAAATGTGCTTGCCACCATGGCGCAAAGCTTTACTGCCGCAGCAGTGGTCAGCATCGTATGGGTGGTCATTGGTTATTCACTTGCATTTGGTTCTGGTAACGCTTTTATTGGTGGTTTCGATAAAATCATGTTATCTGGAATTACAACAGATGCGCTGAGTGGCACAATTCCAGAAATTCTTTTCGTTATTTTCCAAATGACTTTTGCGATTATTACCGTTGCCATTATCAGTGGTTCTGTGGCTGATCGTATGAAATTCAGTGCTTGGATCACATTCATTACGATTTGGGTCATTATTGTTTATGCACCGATTGCACACTGGGTATGGGGTGGTGGCTGGTTAATGAATGATGGCGCGCTTGATTTTGCTGGTGGTACTGTTGTTCATATTAACTCGGGTGTTGCCGGTCTAGTTGCTGCGTATTTACTGGGTAAACGTATGGGCTTAGGCAAAGAATCTATGGCACCACATAACTTAACTTTAACTGTATTGGGTGCAAGCTTGGTATGGGTCGGTTGGTTTGGTTTCAATGGTGGTTCTGCTTTAGGTGCCAATGGTTCAGCAGCGTATGCTTTGGTCACAACTCAAATCGCGGCCGCAGCGGCAGCAATTGCTTGGTTAGTGGTTGAAAAAATTGTTCGTGGTAAAGGTTCAGTATTGGGTGCAGCATCGGGTGCAGTTGCTGGTCTGGTTGTGATTACGCCAGCAGCAGGTTTTGTGACGGTAAGTGGTGCGTTGATCATGGGCTTAATCGGTGGTGTAGTGTGCTTCTGGGGGATCTCAGGTCTTAAACGTATCCTTAAAGCAGATGACTCCTTGGATGCATTTGGTTTACACGGTGTAGGCGGTATTGTTGGTGCGATTTTAACAGCTGTATTTGCCAGTTCATTCATTATGGGCGACAAAGCACCGACAGATGTTATGCATCAATTATGGGTACAAGTTGAAGGTGTGTTAGCAACAATCGCATACTCAGCAGTTGTGACCTTTATCCTACTTAAAATTATCGATGTTGTGATTGGGATCCGTGTTGAATCTGATGATGAGCGTATGGGTCTCGATTTAAGCCAACATGGCGAACGTATCGAATAATCAATCTAATTAGAATAATAACTATATATAGTATAAAACAGTCCGTAAGGGCTGTTTTTTTTCCATATCTTGCGAAAGGCTCAACAAAATCAGGTTTTTTTGCTACACTAGATGAAATCATGAATTTTGTTCAATAAAACCACTATGCATTGTCCATTTTGCAACGCTGCAGATAGTAAAGTAATCGACTCTCGTTTGGCCGCTGAAGGTAGCCAGATTCGTCGACGTCGTGAATGTATCAGTTGTGGCGAACGTTTTACGACATTTGAGAGTTATGAAGTGGTCATGCCACGCGTGACCAAGTCAGATGGTAAAAATGAACCGTTTGACGAAGCAAAATTACGACGCTCTTTAATGCACGCCTTACAAAAAAGACCCGTGACTCAAGAACAGATTGAAACCGTCATTAGTGATATTCAATTGCAAATTCGCCGCCTCGGTGAACGTGATGTACGTTCACGCACCATTGGTGAAATTGTCATGAAATCTTTGTTTGCATTGGATCATGTGGCTTATGTACGTTTTGCGTCGGTGTATCAAGATTTCCAAGATATTGATGCTTTTCGTCATCAAATTGAACAAATGCAAGATCGTGGGCAAGACCACTAATTTTATTTTTTGAACGTTATTGATTAGGAATTTTATGTCTGAGTTTGATTCAAATTCTAAACCCGAAGATTATGTCAACATAGATCAGGTTTGGATGCAGAAAGCAATTGAGCTCGCGAAGCTTGGACAATATTCCACACGACCAAACCCGAACGTTGGTTGTGTCATTGTAAAAGATGGGCAATGGGTGGGAGAGGGTTTTCATCCTAGAGCTGGTCAACCTCACGCCGAAGTTTTTGCCATGCGTCAAGCAGGCGAGTCTGCCAAGGGCGCAACCGCGTATGTCACTTTGGAACCTTGTGCGCATTATGGCCGTACACCACCTTGTGCTAAAGGCTTGGTTGAAGCGGGTGTCAGCAAAGTTGTCGTTGCATGTGCTGATCCAAATCCTTTGGTGGCGGGAAAAGGCGTGGATATTTTACGCCAGGCAGGGATTGAGGTTGAAACAGGGGTTTGTGAGCAACAAGCGGCCCAACTCAATCAAGGTTTTTTAAAAGCAATGGCAACGGGTGTGCCTTATGTGCGGTTAAAGGTTGCGTCAAGTTTAGATGGCCGTACGGCAATGGCGTCTGGTGAGTCTAAATGGATCACTGGGGCTGAATCACGTCAAGATGTTCAGCATTGGCGGGCTATTTCAGGTGCAGTGATTACCGGGATCGATACCATTTTGGCAGATGACCCTCAATTAAATGTGCGTTCATTGGGCGATATTGATATTGCAACGATTGTCCAGCCTAAACGGGTGATTTTAGACCGACAAGGGCGTTTGCCACTCAATGCTCAAATTCTTAGCGCGCCTGAAACAGTGATGGTCATGGGACCATTTCGTCAAGAACTTGCCAAGCTGGGCGTGGTACAATTAGAAGTTCAATCTTTAAAAGATTTGCTTGCGACTTTAAAAGATTTCCAAATTTATGATGTGTTGGTTGAGGCAGGTGCGACATTATCTACTGCATTTTTGCAGGAAAAACTGGTGGATGAATTAATCAGTTATGTTGCGCCAACCTTTTTAGGACAATCAGCACGTGCCATGTTCAATGCCGAATTTGAAACGATGGCACAACAATTACGTTTTAAGTTACAAGATGTTCATCAGTTTGGTGATGACATTCGCTTAAGACTTATCCCTTCACAAGAGTCAGTATGAATCCAGAGTCAACATCATCGGTTTACCATAAACGTCGTCATGCTGCGCGTACAACAGATGAATATCTTTTTCATCAGTTGGTTCCCTATCTGGGAAACAAACGTCGTTTGTTGCATCTGATTCTTGAGGCGCTTGAAATCACAGGTACTTTGAATCCTAAGGGTAAACGCGCCCCGATTTTTGCCGATTTTTTTGCAGGCAGTGGGGTGGTTTCACGTTTAGCACGTCAAAATGGCTATCGGGTGATTGCCAATGATTGGGAACCGTATAGCCATGCATTAAATCATGCCATTTTGGCATGCACAGATGCACCTGCATTTAAAGAATTGGGTGGGTATCAAAAAGCCATCGATTATTTAAACCGTTTACCTGAAGTGAAAGGATGGGTTACGCATAACCTTTGTCCGCGGAATGATGAAATTTATGACCCCGCACGAGACCGTTTATTTTTTAAACGCCGTAATGGGATGCGTATAGATGCAATTCGTCAGCAAATTGCCACTTGGCAAGCACAGGGTGCAATTGACGATGTAGAAATGAGTGCCTTATTGGCACCTTTGCTCTATTCAGCAAGTTTTGTCAGTAATACCAGCGGTGTATTTAAAAGCTTCCATCATGGTTGGGGCGGTAAGACCCAAACTGCGTTGGAACGGATTGAGTCGTTATTGTGGCTTACACCGAGTCGCTTTAGTGAAGTCGGGCAAAATAAGCAGAAAACACCGATGGCAGAAGTGTGGTGTGTAGATGCACAGCACTTGGCAAATCAAATGAGTGGTTTTGAAGTCGATGTGGCTTATCTAGATCCACCGTATAACCAACATGCCTATAGTAGTAATTATCATGTACTCAACTCGCTAACACTGTGGGATCAAGTTGATTTACCGACACCAGATACCAAAGGTTTTAAAAGTGGGATTGACCGTGCATGGCGTAAAGAACGCCCAAGTCCTTATAATTCTTCTAAGCATGCACAAGAAGCTTATGAGAATTTGTTGGAAACTATTAATGCGCGTTATATTCTCACCAGTTACTCAACCGATGGAAATATTGAGGCCAAAGACTTATTGGCGGCCAATCTGAAACGTGGCAAAGTCACCTTATTGACTCAGGATGTGCCTCGTTATCGTGTCAGTAAACAGCGTCAGTCTGAACGCGCACGTGTGCTTGAGTTTATTGTAATCACCGATACCCATGCTAAGTCTGGACCACCATTGCGTCAGCTGTTGGGTCAACTCTATCATTTTGCAGAATTGGGTGGTGTGGATACCTCAGGTGTAAGTACGCAACTGGCCTTATGGTAAGAATGCACCTTTGCCTTTAAAATATGGGCAAATGCAAAATAAACACGATTGAACTTCATCAGTTCCTCTCACTGCAGCAGTAGGTAGAATTATGTTCACAGGTATCATTGAAAGTTTGGGTAAAGTCGAAAGTTTACAAAATGTAGGCGGTGATGTGCGCTTACGTATTCAGACAGACTTGGATATGTCTGATGTACATTTGGGCGACTCTATTGCAACCAATGGGATTTGTTTAACTGTGATCGACTGGGGTGAAAACTGGTACGCTGCTGATGTGTCCCGTGAAAGCTTAAATCGTTCGACTTTAGCAAGTTGGAAAGCGGGGCAGGCGGTCAATGTAGAAAAAGCAATGTTGCCAACAACACGCTTCGGTGGACATATCGTCAGTGGACATGTCGATGCTGTGGGTGAAATCACCGTAGTGCGTTCAGATGCTCGCTCACTGTATTTCGAAGTCACTGCACCTGTTGAAATTGCTAAATATTTGGCTGAAAAAGGTTCTGTGACTGTAGATGGAATTAGCCTCACCATCAATCATTTACGTGGAAATATCTTAAGTTTAAATTTAATTCCACATACTGCTGAACGGACCAATATTGGAACGTGGAAAGTGGGCTCTCAAGTGAATTTAGAAGTCGATGTATTGGCACGTTATATAGAAAGATTGTTACTTGGTGATAAAGCTGCTGAGCCAAAAGCAGAGTCTAAACTCAGTATGGAATTTCTGGCAGCCAATGGTTTTTTAAAATAAATAAAAACCAAAACCGATTAAAAAAAGCCTAATTTATTTAGGCCTTTTAATATATACATGATTAAATTAGGCTAATATATCGTGAATTCTTCTGTAAGAGAGTTGAGTATTGCTTGAATTTTTATTGCATTTAGAACAATTATTGCCCACTTTTTTAGAAAATTACGGGCTGTGGATTTATGCCATTTTGTTTCTAATCATTTTTGCAGAAACTGGCTCAGTCTTTATGTTTTTTCTCCCAGGTGATAGTTTATTGATCGCTGTTGGTGCTTTATGTTCTACCGCTGAATCTGTGCATTTGCACTATATGGGTGTGTTGCTGATTATTGCTTCAATTTTGGGGTATATGGTGAACTATTATACGGGACGTGCGCTGGGTTTTAAGTTTTTCCACGCGCATTCACGTTGGTTTAAGCCTGAATATATTAAAAAGACCAACCATTATTTTGAAAAGCATGGCGGGAAAACCATTCTGGTTGCCCGTTTTGTGCCTTTTGTTCGTTCTTTTGCTCCTTTTGCAGCGGGTGCAGGGCATATGAAAATGCCTGTATTCATGTTGTATAACATTTTAGGCGGATGGATTTGGATTGCGCTGTTACTTGGTGCGGGTTATGGCGCGGGTAATTTATTATCCTTACTGCTCGATTCATTTTAATCAGATTCAAACTGTCGTAAACTGCCCCTATGAATAAGCCGAATGCTGATCTTCAACATTCGGCTTATTTACATGGTTTATTCTTATTTGGCTTGTCGCATCAGTTTTCTTAAAACCATAGATCAACATAAAATCCGCTTCATCCTATAGTCAACCTATCAAAAAACTCAGGCACAAGAATATAATTTCTATTAATTAATATTTTAAATTAAATCAATTATATAGAAAAATAAATTGTTTGATTATAAAAAGCTTGCAATGCCACACCTTACATTCAAAGTTTAAATACCACTGCGTAGGCGATGCCTCACTTTTCAGAGATGAAAAGTGACAAAAATCTTCTGTTGGGCGAGGGGTACGTCCTGTACCCCCGCCCAACGGCGACATCCCTGTCGCCCCACGGTAGGATCACCATCTATGATTCAAAAATACAAAAATGAATTGATAACCAACAGTTTCTAAACGTTCATACAAAATATAATCTTCATTTATGATTAATGACTTGATGTAAATTAATTGTGTGAATAATGAGGTGGTTTAACTATAGTCTTCAATATCAATATGGCTCATTCAACATGATCATTTTTTGATTGATGGAAGAAATATCATCTCAAACATCAATAAAATTATTGAGAATAGAATAAAACCATGAGTGGTTTTATTTAAAAAATCAGCGGTATTGCTCAAAATAATCTGCTGTTATTTTTACGCACTGACACAAAAAAATATCCAGAAAGTGCAAACAGAAAAAGCTTTCAAATCGCCAAAGTGCTAACATTTTGCAAGTTTTAAAATCTTAATGCTGGTGAGCAAAAATGTTAATACAACGTGGTGGGTTAAAAGTTGTGGCTGGGCTTGGAATTTCAGGCGTTTCAGCCGTAAATTTTCTTCATGAAAATGGCTACCGTGTTGCAGTCACAGATTCTCGTGAAGTTCCACCAGGACATGAGCAAATTCCAGCAGCAGTTCAAACCAGCTTTGGTCAACTCGATCAAGATTTACTTTTGCAAGCTGAAGAAATTGTCATTAGTCCCGGGTTAGATCCTCAGTTACCAGCAATTCAAGCTGCGATTGCAAAAGGCATTCCAGTCATCAGTGAAATTCAAATTCTCCGCCGTGCTACAGATAAACCGATTGTGGCGATTACTGGCTCAAATGCAAAAAGTACCGTGACCACTTTGATTGGTTTAATGGCACAAGATGCAGGGGTTAAGGTTGCGGTAGGGGGTAACTTGGGGCGTCCTGCTTTGGATTTAACCCATGATGATCCAGATGTTTATATCCTTGAGCTTTCCAGCTTTCAATTGGAAGCAACCTCAAGTTTAAATGCCGAAGTGGCTGTGGTTTTGAACATGAGTGAAGACCACTTGGACCGTCATGGGGATATGGCAGGTTACCATGCGGCAAAACATCGTATTTTTCAAGGTGTGAAAAAAGTCGTATATAACCGTGACGATTCATTAACTCGCCCATTGGTACCAGATGTCACACCGATGCAAAGCTTTGGGCTCAATGCACCTGATTTAAAACAATACGGTATCCTAAGAGAAGATAACGGTACGATTTGGTTAGCGCGAGGTCGTGAACGTCTACTCAAAAGTTCAGAGATGTATATTCAAGGAACGCATAATGTTGCCAATGCTTTGGCATGTTTAGCTTTGGGTGAAGCGATTGGTTTACCAATGGACAAAATGCTTGAAACCTTAAAAACCTTTAAAGGTTTAGAGCACCGTTGCGAATTCGTTAAAGAAGTGAATGGCGTTCGTTATTATAATGATTCTAAAGGTACCAATATCGGTGCAACTTTGGCGGCATTGGACGGTTTAGGTGCTGCAATTGAAGCCCAAGGTGGTCAGGTTGCTATTATTTTGGGTGGTCAGGGCAAAGGGCAGGACTTTACTGCACTACGTGAGTCTCTGCAAAAATATGCCAAAGTTGCGGTACTGATGGGTGAAGATCGCTCAATCATTGAAAATGCCATTGCAGGGACAACAACGCTGCTACATGCAGCATCTTTGCAACAAGCTGTAGAACTTTGTCAACAACATACGCATGCGCAAGATGTAGTGCTATTATCACCTGCATGTGCAAGCTTTGATATGTTTACAGGCTATCCTGAGCGTGGTCATCGCTTTGTTGAATATGTAAATGCTCTAAACTAAAAAGAATCATAAGGAAATAAAGTATGGCTGGGTTAGCTCAGACGACTATAAGTAAGATTCACCAAGTGTATGATCGCTGGATGCCAAAATTGCCAGCAGAGATTACACCGCGTAATGTACTGATATTTTGCGTCATTTCATTGTTGTGTATTGGTACGGTGATGGTGGCTTCGGCTTCAATGCCTTATGCAGAGCGGATGCATGAAAACGAATTTCACTATGTGATTCGTCATGCAATTTCGATCGTGGTGGCTTTTGTTGCAGCCGCAATTACCTATCGAGTTTCACTCAACCTTTGGTTTAAAAATACCTTTCCATTGTGGTTGATCACCATTGCTTTATTACTCGCCGTCTTGGTGGTGGGTACGGAGGTCAATGGTTCAACACGTTGGATTCGTGTAGGTGGATTTACCTTGCAGGCAACCGAAGTCGCCAAGGTGATGATGGCCATATTTACCGCAGACTATGTGGTTCGTCGTGCTGAAGAAGTCCGTAATAATATTAAGGGCTTGGTGCGTCTAGGTGTGGTGATGTTGCTGACGGTCGGACTGATTATTGCAGAGCCTGACTTAGGGGCGACAGTGGTGATAGCTGTTTCGATGCTGGGCGTGTTCTTCTTGGCTGGCGCACCCATGATCCAGTTCGGCTTTGCATTCGGTGCGATTCTGGTGGCATTTGTATCCTTAATCGTGTTTGAACCATATCGTTATGAACGCTTAATGTCATTCTCAAACCCTTGGGCTGATCCTTTGGGTTCAGGTTATCAATTGTCGAATGCCTTGATGGCCTTTGGTCGTGGTGAATGGTTTGGGGTGGGCTTAGGACATAGTATTCAAAAAATGTCTTATCTGCCTGAAGCACATACTGACTTTATGTTGGCAATTTTAGGTGAAGAATTCGGTTTCTTTGGTATTTCGACCGTTTTGCTACTCTCGTTTGTGATGTTGATTTGCTGTATTCGCATCGGTCAGCGTGCGCTCAATCATCAATATTTGCGCGCAGGATATTTGGCTTACGGGATCAGTATTATTTTCTTATTACAGATCTTGGTGAATGCTGGTATGAATATGGGCATGTTGCCGACCAAGGGGCTAACGCTTCCATTTATTAGTTATGGTGGTTCATCTTTAATTATGTGTGCGGTGATGATCAGTTTAATTCTCAAAATTGATGCAACCACCAAGGATGCCAATCCAGCGCGAGAAGAGTCTAGTTTTTAATTTTTTATTGAACTTAAATAGACAAGCCATTTGATCACAAATGGCTTTTTTATGGGTAATCTCAATATACTACTCAAATTAATATAACTTTGGTATAAATATTTTAAAGGACTTGTGGAACGATAATGATTAAAAGGGGGATATGGCAAGATCAGCAGCAACACAAAATATTATTAATCAGTTTGATCTTATAGCTTAGAGTAAAAAGTTTACTACACTGTAAAAAGTACGAAGGAACTCTTCATGTTAACTTCGCAGATGAAAGAAATGGCTAAATGCTGAATTCAAAGTACAAGTAATTATTTTTGTGTGAACTCAAATAAAAAATATATTAATAATATAGGAAATAATTAAAATGTCAGATTATTTCCAAGTGCATCATATTTCACCTGTCGAGCTTTTTAATTATAAGTTTAAAGATGAGATAAACAAAATTTTATTAAATACTAATCCTTAATAACCAAACAAATTTGAATAGTTTGAATGATTTAATTAAAGCAGATACATTTTTAATTTAATGAATTTTTGGGAAGCAAAGAGTGAGTCTCATTACTAAAATTTTGGATATAAATTCACTCTAAAACACCAAAAATGGCTAAATAAAAACTGCAAGTATGATTACTAATTAATTATATTGCGGTAATTTTTATGTATTTGAGGGCTTTTGAGACAGCCTCTTTTCATTAGCGGGCGTCACACGACACATCCTATGTCATTTTCAATAACCTAAATTCAAAAGCTTAGCAATCCTTACTACGCATAATGATATGAGGATGTGACACAACCAATGACATTCTATGAGAAAAGAGGAACAACTGATGTCATTTTCCTATTTTCAATAAAAACAATAAATTAATTTTTTGTTAATAAAATTTAAAACTATTTTTTAATTTTAATTTACAATGTGTTTGTATGCAATTAAGATAAAATATTACTGAAACTGAAAGGCTGTTTTTTATACGACAATTTTTTGTCGTTGGACTAGTGTTTTTACCTTATAAAAAATATTCTTAATGCTAAGCTTTTAAAGCTAACATTACTAAAACTTAAAGAGGAAAATATGTCTAATAATGTATGGACAACTACGATTATGTTTGATGAAAATTATCGAGTATTTGGTTTATCCTTTCCTGATAGTTTTAATTATGCTGAGTTTTATAAACTTAAAGAAAACTCAGCAGAAGAAAAAGAACGAAGATTGCAACTACTTGATGCTCGAATAGAAGTGACTAAGCGATATCATCAAGCTGAAAAAATATTACCCGAAAATGCTCCTACTATTTTATATGCACATGGTTTTAGTAAAGCAGTTAAATTACCCAGTTTTTTTCGTACCCAAGAAGGCTTTGTTATCCTCACTGAGGAGTGTGCTCATGTGCTTAAACAATTTCGTTTAGGGGAAAGTGTACTTTATCCATTGTCTTTTTTTGATATTCAGCTCAATGAGCTAGTGAACGATCAAACATATTATTTTTTCAATATTGCTGAGTTGAGAAGCTATTTACGCTCAGAATACTGTACAGAAGAAATGACAAAATATAGAAATACTCGACATAAAGGTTATCAACTTTTTGAATTATATCATGCGGACTATACAGATCACGCCATTGCAATTAATAAGGAAGCTGTTACATGTGATATTGATTTGTGGCGAGATCCAGAACTGGATAATTCAATTTTTATATCTGATGAACTTAAAAAAGCGTTAGATGATGAACAATTGAGTGATGCTTGGCAATTATTTTTATGTGAACTTAAATAAAAAATATATTAATAATATAGGAAATAATTAAAATGTCAGATTCTTTTCAAATTCATCATATTTTACCAATTGAGCTTTTTAACTCTAATTTTTTATGATCAAGCAACTATTTTATGTTAATTAAGATTGAGTTAACATAAAAATAGTTGCTGGTATAAAGAAATAAGCATTCATAAGGTTCTGTTAAAATTGTGATTGTTAATAACACTTAAACTTAGAGAGAATACTATGCCTAACAAAGTATGGACTACAACATTAAACCGTCCAGATAACTTAAGATTGTTTGGATTGTCATTTCCAAATAAATTCAATTATCCAGAACTGTATCTGCTTGAAAAAAAAATAATTAAAACAGATATGGAAAAGAGTAGATGGCTTGATTTTCAAAGAATTTCATTAGAAATTAGTGAACCTTATAATGCGTGTAAAAAAATAGACGCAGCAATTGTCCCAACTATTTTGTATGGTAATAGTATTGATAAAGATTTTGAGTTTCCAAGTTTTTGTCGAACCCCTGATGGTTTTTTACTAATTAATGAAGAATGTAGAAATATATTGAAAAAATTTAGATTAGGTGAAACGGAAATGTATCCTGTTTCATTTTTTGATTTAGATTTAAATGAGCCTGTAAATGATAAAACCTATTACTTTTTAAATATAGCGGAGTGGAGAAATTATTTAATACCTGAGTATAGTACGAGAAGGTTGAAAGAAAATAATAACTTAAATGAAAATTACAAAGAATATAGATTATCTCATTCAAGATATGAGGATGAAGCAATTGCAGTATCAGAACAGGTAGAAACTTGTGATTTAGATCTTTGGCATGATCCTGCATTAATGAGTTCAATTTTTATTTCAGATGAATTAAAAAAAGCTTTGGATGAAGCAGGAATGGGAACAGATTGGTTGTTTTATGAATGTCAAATTATTGATTGTTAATTTTTTGTTTGAATTTATTTTGGGGTAATGACATGAGTGATTTAAAAACAAATTTTCAGATTCATCATATTTTACCGATTGAAATGTTTAACAATACGGTCTTAATGAGAAAATATAATATTATTATGCAAGATGATATGACCTTGCAATCTTATAATAATCGTATTGCTTTATTTGCTGATAGCCAAATGGCTGAAAATTATAAAAAGTTGCAATCAGGTGATAATATTTGGGCTGATGTATCATTAGGCTCTTCAAAGCATAATGGAGGGCATTCTAATTATAATGATGCAATTTTAGATAAAGTTTTTGAAATTATTAATAATAATGATTTAAGCTTAGAACAAAAGAAAATAGCCATTATAGATTTGCAGGCAACGATAAAAGAAGCATTGGTTCGAGGTGATGTAAATATTTACGATACTGAAGAAAATATAAAAAGCTATCTTGATCAACATAGTATTACAACGCAACAAATCCAAGAGGGTGGCGAGCGTTATCAAAAAGCACAGACTTATGAACAACAATATCTAGAGAATGATAATAAGCATCCTGATGTAAAAAATGATCCCTTAATTATAAAAGATGGTTCTATCGTGGGTGCAAATAATGACCGCTTCACACTCGATGTCAGTAAGCAAATGGCTGAAATAGTCCTGAATTCTGATATGCCTTTAACAGATGGGATGCGTACTGATCTGAATAATATAGTCGATGGGGGAAAAATATCTGTACCTAGTACACGCTATTCAACTGAATATTTAGTTAAAGCAAAATTGTATGTTGATGGGATTACTGACAAACCATCTTCAGGTATTTATGAAAAGTTAGTTAATTCCTCTGCTGATCTCGCAAAAAACCATCAAAAAACCAATCAATTAGCTGAATCTTTAAAAAATAATGCACTTTCCGACGTTGAAAAATCGAATATCCAAAATGAAATTTCTAAACTACAAGGCGAAAAAGTAATTATTGATGCAGAAATTTTAAAAATTCAAGGTACTAAAGAATCAATAAAAGTAGATGCAAATCTTGGTGGTAAGTTTGGATCACAAGGTGGATATGTAGACCTTCAAGTAGTAGCAGATGCATTTAATAAATCACTGAAAGTTGTAAATGGAAGTTTAGAAACAGTCCAGCAAGATGTTCAAGGCGTCATTAAAAACAATATGCTCCAAATAGAAAATGGGCAAGTCAAAATCAACCCAGAAATGGCAGATAATTTAGGTAAGTATGTAAAAGATAATCTATTTGGTGGGAAAGTTGGTGCTGGAGTCATGGCTGCCGATTTTTTAAATAATACATTTGAGGGGTTGGTAGTAGGTCTTGAAACTGGTAATTGGAAACTGTTTCAGGAACAAGCAGAAATATATGGACCGCAAGCTGTTATTGGCACGGTTTTATTTGCAGCAGGCGCTGAATTAATTCCAGTTGTTGCCAGTTTACTTGGTGTACCTGTATTGGGTGAAGTTGTTTTAGCAGGTTTACTTGTTTATGGGGCTTATCAAGGGGGTAAAGCTATAGGTTCTATATTATATAAAACTTATGAATATGCGACAACACATGGTATTGATTGGGATTCTGGAGTGAAAAGTTTATGGATAGGTGTTGCAGATGTTACCCTTGCATTACCCAATAAAATTGCAGAATTATTTAACTTAGCCCAAAAAACTTTTCGTGCAGATCCACTTACATTGGACTTAGATCATGATGGACTTGAAACTAAAGCCCTATCTACTACGAATCCCATCATGTTTGATCATACGGGGACGGGTATAAAAACCAATACAGGCTGGGTACTCCCTGATGATGGGTTTTTAGTATTAGATCGGAATGGCAATGGGAAAATCGACAATGGAACTGAACTATTCGGTGATTCAACTCCATTATCAATGGGTGGCACTGCTAAAAATGGTTTTGAGGCACTTGCTGATCAGGACACCAATCGAGATGGCATTGTTGACTCAGCAGATGCACACTGGAACCAACTCAAAGTATGGCGTGATTTAAATCAAGATGGAATATCACAAGCAAACGAGCTGTTTAGTTTGGGTGAATTGGGTATTACAGGTTTTAATGTCAAAAAAATAGCCAATAATCAAATACTCGAAAATGGTAATGAAATTGCGGATTTAGGAACATACTATAAAAATGGAGTCCAAGAAACATTAGGTGAAGTCAGCCACATGGCAGATATTAACTTGGTCAATGATACCTTTCACCGAACCTTCAGCGATTCAATTGCGGTGAGCGAAGATGTTGCAATACTACCGAATGTAATTGGCTCAGGTAAACTACGAGACTTACACGAAGCCATGATGCAATCGATTCTACTAAAAAATCTTGTTGCACAACTTGTCCAAACTGTAGATTATTTAGAACAACGAACTTTAATTACTGAAATTATAAAAGAATGGGTTGCAACAGATAGCAGTTATCAAACAATAGACCAACGCGCTGATCAAATAAATACCTCCATTTTTTGGAAGCAGTTAGGTTTAGAAAAAGAATATTTGCACATAGAAAATTACAGCGCACAAGGTCAAGCCATCTATGATCAGACGTGGCAAAATACGGTATCTGAATGGGAATATAAACTCAAAGTTTTAGAAGTTTTTAATGGGCGTTACTATTTTAAATTACCAGAAGAATCAAGTGCTAATTTATCTGCAGTCGATGGTGTAGAGAAAAGAATATATAGAGAAAATGAGCAAGAATATACACGTTATGAGCTCAGTATAGCCAACAATATCAGCCTCCTATTGAGTCAAGCATATACACAGATTATAGATGGAATACAGCAAAGCTTATTACTCCAAACCCGTTTTAAGCCATTAATTGAAATGATTGGTTTTACTTTAAATGATGAAAATAATTTAAAACATGATTATCAATTGCTTAACCAATATTTTGAACAAAATATTCAACAAAATTTTAAGTCGGGCATTACAGAATTATACGATTTCAATCTTGCTACCCAAAATGCACTCACAGAATACAATTGGCAAGGTTGGAATATCCTCAACACAGCCATTAAGCAACATGGTCTAGATGCCCAAACAAAAATATGGTTAAAAGAGCTTGGTATTTATACTGATGTCGAGCAACTCAATGAAGTATCTAGCCACAAAGATTTTATCATTGGTGTTTTCGGCACAGATGATGATTTTATCAATTTCTCAGATACTAAAGCCTTTGTTTTTGCAGGGGAAGGAAACGATCGCATTTATACTGGAAACCAAGATGCTCAGCTTTATGGGGAGGCTGGTGATGATGAATTGAATAGTGGTGCTGGCAATGATTTACTCGATGGCGGTATAGGAAATGATATCTTACGCGGTGGTTCAGGTATAAATACTTATATATTTAATCGCGGGTATGGACACGATACAATTTATTTAAAAACATTAACCGAGGATGCACTCAAGACGGAGGATCATATTCAATTGGGTGTACTTTCGAATGAAATCGAGTTAGACAGTTTATGGGGAACGGATTTAATTATAAGAATTAAAAATTCGACCGATCAGCTACAAATAAACGATGTATTTCAAACAAACTCTTCCTTTAAGTCTATTCGCTTTTTGGATGGAACTGTATGGGATATTGACGATATTAGAAACCAAAGAATGATTGGTAATGAACAGGATAATCATCTAATAGGGTATGAAGATCGAAACAATATTATTTATGGAAATGCTGGTAATGATAGCCTTACAGGTCAGTCAGGTGATGATCAGCTTTATGGTGGTGATGGGAATGATTTTTTAGTTGGTAATGATGGAGATGACTTGCTCGATGGTGGACAGGGTAATGATATCTTGAATGGTGGAACTGGGAAAAATACTTATATTTTCAATCGTGGATATGGTCAAGATGAGATTTATTCACTTTATATGAATGAAACTACACCACTTACCGAAACACACATCAAATTAGATGTATTAGCAAGTGATATTGAGTTTTCAACTTATTGGGGGAGTGTGTTACTTCTAAAAATAAGGAACACTGATGATCAACTTGTGATTCAAGGTGCTTTTAATAAATATAGTGCTTTTAGAACTATAACATTTGCAGATCAAACCGTTTGGACATTAGAAGATATAAAAAATCAACTGTTAACGGGAGATGAACAGAAGAATTCAATTATAGGCTTTGAAAATAGAGACAATATTCTTTACGGGTTTGCAGGTAATGATTACCTTATGGGGCAAAATGGAAATGATCAACTGTATGGTGGAGATGGGGATGATTTTCTGGTTGGGAACGATGGTAACGATCAACTTTATGGAGGGAGTGGTAATAATACCCTTATAGGCGGGAATGGTAATGATACTTATGTTGTTGAAAGTTCAACAGATACTATTATTGAAAATGCTAATGAGGGCATAGATACTGTGCAAAGTTCAGTTTCTTTTACCTTGGGCAGTAATATCGAGAATCTTATCCTTACGGGAACATCTGCAATTAACGGCACAGGTAACTCACTTGCCAATATTTTAATAGGTAATAATGCAGATAATACTTTAAATGGCGGTGCGGGAAATGACCAATACACAGGTGGAGCAGGTGCCGATACTGTAATTTATCAGTTATTGGTTGCCACTGATGCTTTAGGTGGTAATGGTAGTGATAGCTGGTCAGATTTTACTGTTGGCAATACAACAACCAATGCGAATGCAGATAAAATCGATATTAGTGATCTGTTAGTAGATTACACTGGTAATTATAGCTCTGCCAGTTTGGATGCATTTATTAAAACAGTTATTAATGGCTCAAATACCCAGCTATATATTGATCGAGATGGCGCTGGCTCAAAATATAGTAGTTCATTGTTATTAACTCTGAATAATATCAACACTAATTTGGATGATCTGATTAATAATCAACAAATTATATTTTAAAGTTATTCAGGATTGAATAAAGAAGCCATTTGATCACAAATGGCTTTTTTTATGGGTAATGGAGTTCGGATTTTACGTATTGCAATATTTTAATGCCGATTGAATGGTCTTAAATTTTACCCAGTCCCAAGTTTGATAACTGGACTCGCTCAGTCGTAATACATCTATCGCTGTTGGTGAGTAATAAAACGAAGTTTCCAATACATCATTCTTAGTTTTTTATAAGGTTCATCTAAAGCCTGAATGATGTTGGTATTGTTGCTTAATCAGGGATTACTGATAAATGGATTGTAGTGTTGTCCTGTGAGGAATGCGAGAGATATCCCATTGAGCGACAGCTTGAGCCAACATGAGGTCTGGCTGATCTAGGTCTATTGGGGCTTGTCCAAGTGCTATAATCGCTTGTAGCAGCAATTCAGGTGCATGTTTGAGATCAAGCGCTTGCGCAAGGTTTTGTTTAGAGAGTTTCTGCCCCAAATGATTCATGGCGAGGGGTAAGTGCATATATTCAAGAGCGGGATAACCCAAAAGCTGTCCTAGCCAAATTTGACGTTCAGTATTATCCAATAAATCCGCACCACGCACGACATGGCTGA
>CAJPVJ010000171.1:0-34699 GCA_905397405.1 Oppiella nova
AGGGTTCAGGACACCAGCACTACCGGACTCTCCCGGCTCAGGACATCCAGCGGTCGAGTCAAATGAATCGTCATTTTATTCATTAAGTCATAGATTTATAAATTATTTATAGACTATCATTAGTTAACAGATTCTCATTATTTTAAACGACCAGAAGTTTTATTTTAAAGACTGAATTCAAATGATTAACTCAAAAGCCAAAGCCTTCCAAACGATATGAATTCCATTAATTTCTATGCAATTCTTGGTTTTGCTTCCAAAGAATCGGATGAAAAAATATAATTATATGAAAATTATTTTATAAATATTTATGTCTTATATTTTCGATCAATAAATGTTTTTAATGAGAAAACTTTTGACTAATTTGATACTTTCTATGATTCTCTCATTTCGTTTCGTTTGAATACTTTTAACATTTTATTAAAATATAGATTACAGTATAAGCAAACAAATAACAACAACAAAATATTTTGTGATAAAATATTCATTAGATTTTCTCGATTACTATAAATATTAATAGTATGTTCTCTTTCAATCTTTATATTATTTTATGTGTTTGAATATTTATCTCTTTAATGGAAAATGTAACATAACTTGTGTTTGTATTTTGCATTGAAAACAAAATTCTGTTTACTCTACTAAATAGCTTACTAGTATTTGGTTTAATATTCTGGCTATTATTTTGTTAATAGTTATAACATTACGGTATTATTAAGTTACTGTTATTAATTATAAATTATTATAATTTAAATGCATACCATACACTAAATTAAGCTTTAATAATTAACAAAAAATAAAACTGTAAGTGTTAACTCAAGAATATTAGGCTTTTTAAATACAGTCTGAATTACAATTTTATTATTCTTTAGTTTACATTGTATTTATAAATACATATTAGAAAACGTTTAAAATTGTGACTCAAATATAGTACAATATATATTAGATCTCAAAAGTTTTAATAATCTATTAGTGAAGGCAGTCATCGATTATATTACAAACGCCTATATTTGAAGACTTATTAATAAAATCGTCAGAAAGTTGTCTGAAGTTGACGTTTAAATGATCGCGGATTTCAATGTCATAAATACAACCTTTAGATTAAATGATGACAAATCATATATTTTGCCAGAATTTGTCTCAAATAATATTAATACCTTTGAAGCCATGATAAGAGGTTAGGAATGGGTGTCCTGTGTATGACTCGTGTCCGCCGACGTATAAATGGGGCGAAACGTTGAGCGCGTGGAAGGAAAGGGGTGTTTCGCCCACAATTGGTCTCGTTTTGTCGATGTCTTCGGGGACTACAATCAGCCAAACAAACTGCTTGTGATGACCAAAGAAGACTAACTGTTCCCTCAGAGCGGCGTTTATTGGCGTCGATAGAAGTTTTGTGCCTTAAATGTAAGTTTAAATCTCATTAATTAGGATTATATTCAATACAGTATTAACAAATGGGTGGACAGTTGCACACAAACCGTGTCCTAAATTTATTCTGAAGCACAGAATTCCCGATTCCAATGATATGCTTAAGAAGTCGACAATAAAATGAGGATTTTGTGTCTTATTCTGGAGATTACCCATAAATAGTATGAGTGCTTTGCTTTGGTTTGGCTGTAAAGTCGCGAATCGGAACTTTATTTCCAAATGATTGGTCAGATTCTTGAGATTGTATTTAATGAATGACTTCTTATTTGGGTCCGAATTAAACGATGCCATCGTTTGATTGGATTCTTATAATAAAAATGAGTTTCAAGATATTATTTAATTAGAAAATTACACAAAATAATTGATACGAAAAATATTCACTTGATTCACAATTCCTTCCGCTCCAGCCGTGAGGACAGACACACAGATAGGTTCGGTCGTCGGGCAGAATACATATGCCGTCGTTTTGACATAACCCATGGCTACAGTACGAGGTCTCACAAAATGTGTTTTTATAACCTTCGGGACAAATACAGTGCCAGTCCTGGTGGCTATCACTTTGACAGAGACCTCCATTCCTACAGGGCTTTTGGTCGCATAGATTACCCGTTGAATTGCATTCACTTATATCATTAACTTTAATGGCATCCCTTACAAACATTTCTTGTTTATTGATGTATAAGTTTTGAATACAAATAGAAACAACATTTGTTTGATTCAATCGTATAGGGATGCCATGATTTGCAGGTATAGTTCCCGCGTGAAAGATCTCGAATGAACACAATTCTGTGGAATCGCTTTCAATCACATCTTGAGAACCGCCTGTTTTGAGGCTCTCATTCAGGTTTAAAACATAGTTTACTCTGTGGTCAGGAATCCATAGTTTTGTATTTATTCTATGAAATTCTTTGGAAGCGATTGTGAAGTTTGATTCAATAACTAAAACTTGTTTTAATCCTTTTGATAAAATGATTTTAATGGTATTGTTCTCAATATAGAGAAGCATTTCGTGATTGTCTTTGCTTTTAGAGTACAGCACCGGAACTATACCGGTGCTCGTGTTGTCGGCTTTAAGGCTTAATGAAATGCTGACAAAATCTCGCTTAACTTTTTTAGATTTAAATATTATTGAAGAATTAAATCCATTAAATCTGGGAATAAATACTTTCAAGTCTTGAGTGACATTTGGCAGAACCGTTATATTTGGTTCATATCTTGGACTCGGTTCTGGTATGTAATAAGAGCTGATGGCAGTGGCAGTGATTGTGGGCACTGGTGTTAGACTCATGAGTGGTGTTGACCCTAAAAATGAATCCATAATATGAGATGTACTCAGAATCGGAGTACTCATCCATTGGATATCCGACGAGTTTAAGTGAAGGGAAGGGATAGAAGAGGTTATATAAATGGATTCATTAAAAACTGAAGACACGAGTGGGACTGTGGTTGTCATCGGTATATATGATGTCGATTTGGTTACTGAGGCAGTGAGTGATGCAAAACAGAATTCATCATTCATTGGATCCGAGCAATCGATTTGACAATTGCTTCCAACGAATCCATGGCTACAATTGCAGACATAACTATCGACTCCATCGATGCAAAAGCCGCCGTTAAGACACGGATTAGGTGTACATTCATTGTATGTGTTTTGACAATATTGGCCATAAAAGTCAGGCAAACAATAGCAGAATATTGTTTCGTTCAAAGAATTGACATTTCGTTCAGTATTTGTAAGACTGGTGTTTACTCTCAAACAAATGCCACCGTTTTTGCATACATTGTGTTTGCAATCAATTAATGGTAATTCGCATCGCTTTCCAGTCCAGCCTTTTATTATATTTACATACAAATGCTATTCAATATATTTTTGGTTATTGCTTTTTGGTTTGATTACTAACCTAAACTACAGGTGCAATAGTAGTCAGACTCCCGTTCCTCACATCTGGCGCCGTGAAGGCATGGATTGGAATCGCATTCTCGTACTTTGTATTCACATCGCTGTCCACTATATCCTGGAGAAAATGTCTAATTAAAACCCACTATATGTTTTTAAATACAGAATATTCTGTGTAATTTACCCGGATTGCAGGCACAAAAATATATATCACCCGGGCCATCGACACATGTGCCGCCGTTATAGCATAAAGTAGTTTCAAAAAATTGTGACGAATTATTGATTGTGCAAACATTCACATCAGTCTCACAACGCTTTCCAATATATCTAATTATTTTAAAATTTTATTAATTATTTGTCTAATTAGTTAATATTGTTCTCACCCTTTGGGACATTTGCACTCATAATCGTTCACTTTATCCACACAAATACCCTGCACTCAAAGTAAGTCATTATAAATTTATTGAATTATTTTCTTCCATAACACGGATTCTGAATCTTATGTTTAATATTGCTTTTTGAAACATTTACTACAAATGACTCACTCTATTGAGGCACGGGTTGGAAATGCATTCATTTACTTCTGATTCGCAATACTTTCCTGAAAAAAGTTGTTAAATTATTTATATGAATATAAAAGTACCTGTAAAGTTAATATGAAAATTATGGCTTAATATTTGAGTACTGACCACAATAACCAGGATTGCAGATACACTGAACATCTGCATTATCTTCTGAATTCTTGCAAAAAGCATCTGAAATAGAAATTCGTGTCAAATGATGTGTTCAAGTAATTAATTAGTTAGCGATGTCTAACTGTTTTGGCACGGATTCTGGTGTAAGCATAGATCAAACTTTTTGGTGCAATTGATTCCTGTGTAGCCGTTATGACAATAGCACTGATACCCCAGACTATGATTATTATTAGCGCTTAAACATATGCCATGAATGCATGGATTATCGGCAGTGTTTGCAAATTGGCATTCAATGAGCTGTAAGCTCTTATGAGATAGACTTAATAATAATAACAAGAATATTGCATTTATTATGAAAATATTATGCTTGTTTAACATCTTATAAATAAAACTATTAATTACTTTAAATACCTTTTAAAAATACTATTACTTATATTTAATGATTAATTTTGTTGATACCGAATGCAAGAATTTATTTGTGAACTTATTTTTTTAGTCTGCAATAAATCTTTCGACAGGTATTTCTATAGCAACTCAATTGTACACAAAAAACCGAAACATTAGACAGAATCGTGTTTTAAAATAATTTATTAGCGAACAAAAAGTCTCTCAAGAATCGGAACAATAAATTAGGAAATAAATGAAAGTATAATATAAATAAGTTTTTGTAATTTAATATTAAACCTAGCATTATGGTTTAGTCTTGAATCGCTGTATTTTTGATATATTGTATATGAGAAAAGCAATTGTTTTTAGTTACCCTTAATCAATTATCTTTAGACGCTATCATTTTTTATTAATTTTCTTATTTTATTATTTAAACTAAGATTAATATAAGGTTATATTTCTTATGTTATTTACCTTTGTTATATGGTAAATAAAAATGGTAATTTATATTAATTTATTTAATATTTTGCAATAAACTTCTTTATTTAATAATAAGCTGTTTATGCAAAATTCTGTTAATGTTTTTATGCAAATGATTCTTAATATATGGTATAAATAAATACAATATAATAGTCTACATATTGTCTGTATAATCTCAATACGGAAATGTTACATAATATGATATTTTAAGACATTATTTTAATATTAAAAATTGATTTTTATATTATACGTTGCGTTTTATACATTATGATGATACTTGAATTTATAATACTATGTTGTGCCGACTACAGTAAATTGAAAGCGATTACATTAAATTTATTTTTGACATTTAGACCATTTGAAATATATGTTTGTTTTAAAAGCTGGTCGATATTATTTACAAAGTATATGAATATATTATGTGAAAAGAGTCAATATGAGCAATATATAGCAAAATTATAGTTTTTTGTTCATTAATTGGTGTATTATATGTTTGCGTTTTTGTGTATTAAACGCAAGAATTGATTGCTAAAGAATCGGTCCAAGAGTTGCGCAAACATTGTATGAGATTCTTGTGTTTATTGACATAAAGTATGTGTAAAGGGAGTGAAACTCACAAATTGAGCACAAATTTTATTTAGGAATCCTATTTCAGACGCTAATATCACTGGCTTTATATTCTTGTTTTATTATACAGTATTCATATTTATTCACAATTATGTAAAATATTTCTTTCGCTGTGACTTGACTTTGACTATGAATATGATTATCAAACAGTGAATTCAATTATTTTCACTTTCAATCTCTGCAATTATATTGAGGTATAATCAGGGTCAATATGATTACACATAATTTATTTAATAAAATAAATTGTTATTTATATGTTATATATTTAGATTTGTGTAATGAATGAAGTGATTGTATAAGAAAATGCTTATCAGTGCAGTTAATTCAACTAAATTTAGACCATTTGGTAAGTCAATGATGTTTGCAAACAACGATTCTTTGATTGATAATTATTCAATGAGCTATTTATATGTATTAATTATTTTATTTTATTCATTTTACATTATAAACCAAATTAATTTCTTGTTGAACATTGATAATATATTAATTTAAATTATTTTAGCGATTATTTTAATTTTAGCGTTTAATTTTGTGTTTGTTTTTGTGTTTGAATTTGTTCAATAATTTGTTTAAGCGTTGTTAGTAAATAATTTGTTATTATTATAATATATTTGATTTACCGTACAATAGATTTCAAAATAGTGATTAATAATGAATTATTAAATAAAATAAAATAACTACATTTATTTGATAATAAATGTACCTGTATAATGTTTAATAGGAATTAATGAGCAAAATAATAGTGAAAGTGGAGAAAATAGTCAAACAAAATGCTCGAACAAAACGAAAAAGATTTTACGAGGAATTGTGTTAATGATTATGATTTCGTTCTCATGGGTCGGAGCCCTATATCTCATGAAAATTAGTTTTAATAAAGTAGTCAACGAAGATAATCCATATTCACTTCATTTGAGTTCAAATTCCACAGACAGTACCAGACATGAGGCACAGGTATGTTAATGATGTGCTACTTGAAACATAATTATAATTATTATGAAGATTTAAAAATGAAAAACAAAATGATATCCTTAGACCACATATACGATCGAAAAGGACTATGAGGTGGTATTTGACGCCCCCTTCCTGGCCACCTGGTTCTGCTCGCTCTGGAATATTCTGTTTCTTCCAATCTATACATTGAGTCGATTGTGTTGCTGTCATAAGGACTCCACTAGAAAGATGTTTGTGTCAGTAATCGCTTTGTTTACTCTAATTCTTTGCGCAATAATTATAAGATTATAGCAACAGAATAATTATCGTCAGAATAATTAATCGCTTAGTTGTTTATGTGGTCTTTATATTTGCAGCGAAAGTATTCAGGGTTTTATGGAGAAAGGGTTCACATTAATGCAGTTCTTCGGGCGGTGCGGCTCTTTCTGTGTGCTATGGATGATTACAAACTATATGCTTATATTTGCGTTGAGAATACTGGACACGACTGTCGTGATGGCACTGTTCTCGTGCTCCGTCTCTATCGTGTATTTGCTTTCGTGGGTTGTTTTGCACCAGCAGTTCGTCGGCATTCGTGTCAGTAGAGTATTATTGGCTTTGAGAAAGCGATTGTCTCTGCAATTGATTTGTAGCAATCGATTAGCCAAATGTCATTAATTGCATTTGTGTTTGTGATCAATAGATCGTTGCTGTGATAATATGTGACACCGGAATCGCTTTATTGGTTTATATGGATGGCGTCCAACATAAGACATTAGCGGCAGTTATGATAGCATTTGGTGCGGCTATCTCGGGCTCTATCTATAAAGTGAGTAAATTTTAAATGAGTTTTAAAATATATGTTAAGAAAATAATGTTTATAATTTTTACGATCAAATTATAGGTATTTTTTAAGCGAACGATTGGTTACACGACTTTCGCACAAATGTCACTATTCTTCACATTAATGGGTTTAATGAATGCATTCCTTATGTGGCCTTTGATTCTGTTGTTGTATTTATTCGGCGCCGAAACCATAGTCTGGTCGCAGATTCCGTGGACAACACTCACCGGTTCTGCGGCTCTTTTATTATTAGCCAATATTTTAGGCAATTTTGGTATCGCCTGGACGTATGAGCTGTTCCTAAATCTCGGAATATTCTTCGCGATTCCTATATCTTCCGGTAATAATTTATTGATGACACATATTATCTCATTATAAGGCTATTATAAAAACTCTCAAAATTTAAAATTCCATTCTATAAATAAATAAACTATAAAATATTATTTTGTTTTACATCTCAAGAATTTTAATTAAGTTTGTATGTGATTATTATGTGTGTTTTTGTTTCAGTGATCGACACATTGATATATAAGTCTGTTTTCCAAGACATGAAGCTAAGCGGAGTTGTGTTGATATTGTTTGGGTTTATGGTTGTCTTACTTCCGGACAATTGGAACGAATATTTGGGAGATTTGTTGAGAAAACGTTTGGCGAATTGGAAGAGAAGGGAACAGCTCAGGAAGAATGGGAGGGTTCAGGACACCAGCACCGGACAGGTATCCCGGCTCAGGACAAATAGCGGTCGAGTCAAGTAGACATGAAATAATATTAGGTTTTTATTTGCAATGTTATCATAATTGTAAGAAAATATATTTTTAATACTCAAAACTACTGAATCACTAGAAATCATGACAATTAGCATAACTTCCGAACAAATATCTCAGAAAAGTTGATTAAATTTGCATTATTTTCATAAAATTACTTTTAATTTTTTCTAACATAGAAAATACATTCTACATTGAAAGGCATTTACTGTACATTGGTTTTCATATTAACCCATTTTATAATATAAGTTTGTCTGATATAACTCATTTGTCCATAGATTGTAATGCTTTGAATTTTAATCTAAAATTGTGTACAAAAATTATTGTCCAGGTAATTACACCCTTCGCTAACTAGACATTTACTATCAAATTTGAACCTAATATCACACTAAATGAAAGTAATGAACAAAATAAAGTCGGATTTGTGGGGCTATTAACTTATAATAAAAAAAACTTATTCAAAACTTAAGTCACTACTAAGGCATGTAGTTAGTAGTACTGACCCCCACTCCCGACCCCCCGTCATGACATTTGCCACTTCTAATAGAAAGTAATATCGCATACATTTAATTGTATTTTGTTTTCTAACACTTATTCAGTGATAAATAATTACTGAAACACTTTGAACACAAGCAATCAATTATTGGCAAAACACATGCCATAAACAGCTATTGTATTATTAATTAGGATTCAATTCTTTTATATGATATTTGAATTAAAGATTTTACAAATAATTTTTAATTTAACAGATTTTTCGACCGAAAATCTAAGCCATTATGCAATAACTGAGTGCTTGTGTTCAATGTAACCATGAAATGAGTTTAAAAATTATATCTATTTATTTGTATAAATTTATAGATAGTTTGTGTGAAAAACTATAAATATTTGTAGACTTCAATAAGACATAGGATAATATTAATGTATAACTGGAAATAAAAATTAATTACAATTGAATGTTATATATTTTTAAACATATTGTACACCTGTATGTCATTTAATACCTGTAATATACTGTGAGAGCGCTTAATATAAGTGTCAATTTTGACCGAAAATTATTTATTATAATTTGTTGGCAACACTTAACATATAAATCATGAAATTATGGGAAAGCAGTTATAATATCCCTTTCCCTCAATGGCTTTATACTGAATTTGATTTTGTAATGATGTGATCGATTTATAAGTTTAACTAATCAATTATGAGATAGTGTTTGGGTTATAGAGTATTGATAAATTTATTTCAATCATTTTTCTATTGATATAAAAATGTTTTAATTTTTTGCAAATATGAGAGAAATGTTTGTTCTGTTGAATATAATGTTAAAAATGGTGTAACTATTTGAACATAACTTTAAACACAAAAAAAGTAAATCAATTAGAAAACTAAAATAAGTCAAATAAAAAGTTTAAAACTACAATTTCAAAACTTTTTTCTAATTAATAATGTAGTTTTTAATGGATGATTGCAATGACCAGGGTTTCCATGACATACATTTAGCTCACATAACGGTAATAACAGGTATGCATACAATTCAACACAAATAATCTTAATATTATTTAAAGTGTGTTTACGATAATCTCTAAAATAAACAATTGAATGCAAATTGGGAGACAAACTGGTGGGACCACCTATCTCATGACCCCCTGTGTTGTGGTGACCCCTCATAATAGTATGGGTAGTATTGCAGTGACGAAAAGTACAGCAAAATATGTTTTCTCTCGCATTGAATGTGTTGTGAATGTCGCGAGAAATGCACTCAAAATGATATGACTTTTAAAACTTGTTTTCAATTCTCTCTAATCTCTCACTCCATTCAACACACGCTTTGCGATCCAAAAGTGTGTAAAACTTTGCGTTAAATATGTTTTGATGTGAACTACCATTCAATTCATTATTAATTGAGAAATCGTTTCGTAAATTGTGTTCAAAAGAGTGTCAAACTATTGAGACGTGTGTCTAATCTGTTGGGAACTAATGGGCGACAATAGTGTCCAAAGCGATGATACCGTGAGGACTGTGCGAATCGGTTCCCGGAAGAGTCGATTGGCTGTGATTCAGACGGAATCGGTGGTCACACGGCTCCAGGAGGTGTACGGACAGCACAAGTATGCCTTCACCATCAAGACAATGAGCACAACGGGTGATAATATACACGACATTCCTCTGGCGAAGATCGGCGAGAAGGCTCTGTTTACTCGGGAACTGGAGGCTGAGCTCCTGGACCACAGAATCGATGTGATCGTCCACTCCCTCAAGGATTTGCCAACAACTCTGCCCGAGGGATGTGTGATCGCCGCCGTCACCAAGTATTCACTCTTTACCTTCACTTTTACCACTCTTTTTGTTTTATCTCTTTTTTGTGGACTAATCCGTGTCCGTGACTCAGCACCGGGAGTCTCAGTCCAGACACCCTTTCCCCACATTCCCCGCATAAGTGTTGTTTAATTTTGGTTTTATGTTTAAAATCAATACTTTATTGTTTGCAATTTGTTTGTTAAATAAAATGTTTGCAAACTTCCGTTCATATGAACGACAATTTTAGCGACTCATCCAAGTTATGAGAAATGGTTTTCAAGCGAAATATTTTTTGATTTAAATATAATTTTTATAAAACATATTAATTACTATTAAGTGCTTTAGGTTCTGAAGAAATGTGTGTAATTTAAAGATAGTTTTTGATTATATGTCAAGTTTTTTATGATAAGGTGTTTCCCTGATATGTTTAGAAACAGATTATTATAAGAACTGATAATTTTGTTAACATTTTTGAAAGTTTTAAAAATATTTTGTGATAGAATTGATTTTAAAAATAAGTTTTAGATAAAAATAATTTTTTAATAAGAGAATATTGTACAGTATTACAATTAGTTTTTATAACTTTAAACAATTTGTGTATTATCTTAAAAACAAGATGTGATGCAAAAATGTATTATATATTTAACTAATGATTGAACTTTGATTGACAGACGCGAACACCCGTCCGATGCCATAGTATTGAAGTCGGGCCTCCATTTGGACAATCCGTTTGACGTACTGCTGGACACCACTGGGGGAACGATAGGCACGTCATCATTGCGACGAATCGCACAATTAAAGCGATTAAATCCGGAGATAAAGATCGCAGACATGAGAGGAAACCTCAACACAAGACTCGCCAAACTGGACGCCCAGTCGAGCGGCTATTCGGCGCTCATTCTGGCGTCGGCCGGACTCAAGCGACTAGAGTTCAACGACAGGATATCCGGTCAGTTATGGGACGACTGGTTCTACGCCGTAGGACAGGGAGCGCTGGCCATCGAGACCAGGGCTGGCGATACGGCCACAATGGATCTGCTGAAGCCTATGATCGACTTGAGGGCCACTTATGAATGTTTGGCCGAAAGGACTTTTATGCAACAGTTAGAGGGCGGCTGTTCAGTGCCCATAGGGGTCAGGAGCTCGTGGAATACCGGTGCCAATGACCACAACGAAGACAATCGTTGGCTGTTGACACTGGAGGGTGTTGTGCTGAGCGTGGATGGCGTCCAGAAAGTGGACAATAAGATTACCATCGATTTGGACGACAAGTTAGTAAACGCTAATATAGACAACACCGGCTGTCCTTTCAATTACACCGGCATTGCCATCAGTCAGATGACTGACCACACAGTTATCAATCGGTTGAGAAACAGTGCAATAGTTGGCTATGAATTGGCGCAGAGTTTGATAGAGTCGGGCGCCAAACACATTCTGAATGCCATTAAACACTAATCCGTAGTTGAATTAGTTTTTAATTAAAATTATATATTTTGTTATCAAATAAAACGATTTATGCATTGCTTTTGCCAGTTATCTCTATATCATTTCCAGTGAATTCCATATTTATACTGTATTCAGGCAATAATTATATTAAAGTTTTTATTGAACATAAAATTAGGTTAGGTTTACAAACATTAGAGAAAGCGTTTAAAATATATCGTAAAACAAATGGATTCCAAATGCGATCTTCAGTTGCAATCCATTGGTATATCGTTAGCGACAGTCGAGTCCTTCTGTATAGTGTCGTAGAGCACCGATAGGTCGGCTGCGGACTTGATTTGGGCCAAGAAGTCAGTCATCAACATGTTTTTGTCTATAAATATAAAGCAATCGATTATGAAATAAGTTCCAAAAGGAGTGTCGCATAACAATAAGACATACCGGCGTCGGGGACGGCCAGTAATGCGAGAAAAGCTCTCATCGCTGAGCGTTTCAGTTCGTCCTGTTTCTCGACCTCTTGTTTGACGGCATTGGCCTTCACTTTGGCGGCACACGTGCTCTTCAGCGGTTCCACCAGTCCTTCCAATCCTGTCGTTAATTTCACAGAATAATTAGCACTGAAAGGGAAATGTATGGCAAGTATGGGGACATACGCTGGAGAACAGCCGATGGGCAGAGTGTCGACAGTCTGACTAACATAAGGTATGTAAGCATTTTGATGTCGTAGTGGTCGCGGAGGCCATCCTCCACGTGATTGAGAAACTCGAAAATATCGATCCGATCGAGACATGAGTCCAACAATGTGTACATACACTCGAAGGCCGCTTTCCGGATATCGAGACCGTCATCGACGGTGTGCTTAAAGGGGCCCATTTCTACCTCACGGATCAGCTCTTTCTGTAAAAACCATTGCAAACGATTCCATCAAATAAATGCTCAGACAGTAGGTGCGAGAGTGGGAAGTGAGGGGATACTTACCCTGACTTTTGTCTCGTTGTAGAGTTGGGGTAATATTGAGTTCAATAGGTCTCTGATAAGTAAGGGTTTGTTATGTGCGGCCGAATTGAAGGCCACTAACGCCACCCGTCGGACGTTGATGTCCGGGTCCTGCAGTGTCTTCAGGAAGTCGCCGATCGATGTGCGCAGAAGTGAGTCGATCCTCTGGGGCTGATCCGAGATCGTGAACTTCATGGCCGTCACGACTGTACTCCTGGCCAGCGGTGACTCCGAGCGCAGGTATTGCTGCAGAAGTGGCAACAAGTGTGTGGGGTCTATGAGCGTCAGTTTACCCAAACACTCGGCCACGACGTTACGGGTGCCCTCTTCGGGACACTCGCAATGGTTGAGCAGTAGTTTCCAAACAGAGTCCAAATGGGGTTCCAATACGCGAATGGTCTGCGGGTTCGCCGACTGGCAGCTAATGATCTCTTTGAGTGAATGTAATAACAAGTATTGCCTTTTCTGGCGGTTCTGTATTTCGGACAAAACGAACGGCAAATACTGTTCCAGATTTCCGACCGAAACGGATCCCAAGCAGAAAGAGGCCGAAGACTTCACCTCTTCGGACGTCGAGTTAAACGACTCCATAATCACATTCTTCAGCTCTTTAACGCCACTCAAATCCACAGTCTTTCCGATCTCTCCGATGGCCAACAGAGCGAACACTTGTATGGCGTCGGAGTCGCGTTGGGCGCAGATGTCGCTCATGAGCTGCTGGACGGCGCCGATGGCCCGCCTCTCGTCGATGACAGAGACGGCGGCCATGCATTTGGCGATCGAATGGAACGCCTGTTTGTGTAGCGTTTGGTTGCGATTGGGTTGAGTGATGGGTTGCGTGAGTCGGAGAACCAGTTCGTCGTAATCCAAACCGGGAAAACTGTTTTGAACGATGGCCTGAAAGAACTCGAGCATCGAGTTGAGGGCCGACCCCTGCAGTAGCGGCGACCGCACCAACACCAGGGCCTCCGGTAGTATTGTTTGCGGTATTATCGCCAGAAACGCCAAATGCGAGCGAATCAGTGAAGTCAACATATTTAGCGTCAACTGTCAAATGGTTCACACATTTCAGGTAATCTGCGTTTGAATCGCTATTTTTGGGACAAATACCTGAGAGATGTGTAGATCAGATTCATTGATAAGAGGCGGCACTTCGTTCAGAATAATTCCAATCGTTTCGGAACTTAAATAATCTCCTGAAGTGTGACAACAAAAATGTAATTAAATTAACACAATTTTCTACATGAAATCAATAAATAAAAATCAAATTTACGGTAGTTTTTGACCAAAGTGTCGATGAGTTGCAGTGAACTCAGTTTGAGTGCCCTTTGATTCTTACGTAGAAATGAGGCCAACACTGGAAACGCTTCGGGAAGTAATGGATTCAAATTGAGTTTGAATTGCGAACTGAAAGTTCATCAAAATAAAGTGAGTTATGGTCTGAGCGGAGATCCAGTGGGAGGGCGTATATGGGGTGCAAACCTTGCGATTTTGGTGATGGCCTTAACACAGGTGAGTCGCGTGATCTCATTCCTCAGCCGATCCAATAGTAAAGGAAGGCTGACCTGCAGTTCCGATTGCATGTGATCGCCGAATGTGTACACTATCTGTCCCATGCAAGTGATGGCCCTCTCCTTCACCTCCTGGTCGATGTCAGCGGCCTTTAGCTTCGCAAAAGTCGACTCATATATCGGTTTAATGAATGGCACGAAATTGAAAGTCGAGTTCGCGTTCGTCTCTGTTGTCAAACGAATGCAAGAATTCAATACAAAATACACGACAAGAATATGCACTCAAATGAGTGTCACAGCACTGACCCAACGGTCGGATAACTTTCGTGATTTGTGTCAACACGAGCAACGCCTCGGACGTGATCTTATAGAAGGTGTCCGACACGGCATTGATCACCGCCGGCAAGAGTATGTGAATGTGTTTGTGGAACACCTCTGGGCTGTGATTCTTGAGCACAGTGTTCAAGAAGGCCAACGTATCGATCTTCATGTTTGAACTCGAATTCTTGTCACTGATAAAACACAACCATTCAGTTGAACCCAAACAGTGACACCACATTCAGACACCATTACCTCAATGAGTAGAGTATGCCGGGGATCAGGTTCGAGATGTGTTCGGTGAGAGCACCGGGCAATACGTTCACCAATTCGCTGAGCAGTAGGAAACAACTCTGCCGTGTTTTGATGCTCTTCTCGCGGAGCTGTTTGTGCAGAGACTTCACTATCGAAGGCACCTGTTCTCGAACTATCGTCGAGATGTGCGACGAGTACTCCGACGAGTTGTCGCACCCGCCGGTCGCCCCACCGCCGCCGCCACCACTACCCACCAGTGTTCGCGTCTGTTTCAGTAGCGCTATGTATGCGTTAAATATGTCGACCTTTACGTTCTCCTCGCGCTCTGCAAGTGTCGAGTATTTCAGTCATTCATTCATTTGTCCCACAATTCACTCATTCGTCTATAAGTCTATACCTTTATATCTTTGGATCAATTCCGGTGACACTTTGCGATAGAAGTCGGCAATGAGTTCGTGTCGCGTCGATATCAACGCCTCCAACGTCTTGGCCGACGCGCGTCTCACTTTCCAACTCATGTCGTCGTCGTCGCTGTACGAGCCGTCGGTGTCGGCCTCTTCGTCCTCGTTATCCATTTCCATGTCCTCGTCGTCGTTGCCGTCGGAATCGTAGTTATAGTTCGGGTCATAAGATAAGTATTTGAGGCAAACGTTTGTGATCTTTGGGAGAAAATGAAAAAAACAAAAGTCGAGAATAACTCTCAGAGACAGTGACAATGGGTCTCACAGTCGGCACGTGTGTTGATATCTCTTTAGGACATCTCCGCACAAACGACTCGAACGCCTGAAGACACACTTCCTTGAGTTCGTCGCCGTCCTCCTGCTTCTTGTCCTTCACCTCCAGGTACGCGAAACGACTGATTAAAGGCATCACTCGCTCGAGATGTTCGCCGAACCGGTGGCCCGACTGCCGGCTGATGGCTGTAATGCATTGGATGTATGTCTTGGCGTTGTTGATGTCACTGACGTTTGCGGATAACTCTTCGATGAGAAACTCAATGACTCTGTTATACAACGCCTGCGAACAACACATCGTTAGGTACGAGAGGGCAGTGATGGCCCGCTTGCGGACGGCCAGCCGTTGGCACAACAGCTGCGGAATGAGTGAGTCCTGAATGTTGGCGTGAAATGAGACCAAAAGACTGCCGAATCGGTTCAGTAGGTCCGACAGTATCTCAAGCGCTTCCAGACGTATACCCATATCGTCGTGCTTTGGGAGTGACAAACAAAACGCGCCGTTAGATCGAGACGACAACAACAAGAGTGTCGGCGCAACGGATGCGCTCACCTGTGAGATGGCGTTCGCAAGCCGGCCGGTGATCTTCTTGCAGATGGTGGACACCAACGCCGTCGAGTGGGGCGACAGCTCGCAGATGACTGTCTTGAGCCCAATGCTGGAGATATCGCGCAGCTGCTCGTTGTTGGAGATCATGTTGGAGCAGAGGGTGTCCACAATGGTCTCGACCTGAATCTCCTTCACTTTGTTGACGAGCGGACCCAAGCACTTGACGGCCAGGTTCTGCACCTCTCCGTTCTTGTCGTCCAAGAGCTTGAGGAGCATCCGAACCACTTTCTTCTCGCAGTCGTCGTCCAGTTTAATGGAGTCCTTCTGGAGTTCGCACATCAGGTCGTTGGTGGCCATGAAGCGGAAGTCCTTGTCGGTCGACGTCATCTGCGGTGGGGGTGAGAGACAGTGTGCCGACACACGTGTGAGCAATGGTCAGGCAGTTGTGGCCACAACGAGTGGTCAGACATGCGATCAATACCTTTTCCAAGAGGTTGGAGATGTGGTACGAGACTGAAGACGACATTCTCAGCGAGCATTTGGTGTCCAAAACCTATTCAACAGATAATTGCGAGCAATGGTTGAGTGGATGTGTCTGTGATTGTCGTGAGACGTGATGTCACTGTCAGTACACTCACCACTCAATAGACACACAGTTTGCGCACAAATGAGTCAAAAATGTCCACTAATTGCACACAAATAAGCGATTAATGAGTGAATGAATGGTCGTTAGAGTGGACTCAATGTGTGAAGCAATGACTGAATGACTAAAACACAACTCAAACATACATTCAGTAAATGTTTTGTTTGAAGTAATGCACAAGAAATGAGACAATCATTGGTTCAATGGAAACGCTATACACCGGTCCCACTCACACATGCCGTTACAATCGACTCAAACCGCGGCCCCCTTTGCATACAAAATGTGAAAGATTAGGAAACTATTCCCTATCAACGGTAACAGTATTTGTGAGCATATGTAGAGTATGTGTTATGTATGACACCCTCTGGTGGTGTGAATGAGTGTTGAAAACTTTTTAGTGACTGACAGTCAGTTAAACTGAGTTGAGTTGACGAGTTTTATTCATATAAGTCATTTGTATTTTAATTAGATATGAGTTATAGTGTGCGGTATAGTCAGTGGCGACAGAAGTGATAGTTTGGCAGCTCTTAGACCCCACACCACACTCGAGGCCATAGAGTGACCACCGATAAGGCCGCAGATGATAGCCGAGGCCAACCTATGAGTGGTTAGAAAGCAATGAATGAATGGTTGCATTGAATAGGCCTTCAATTCATACGAATCTCCCGCTCCCGAGACGTTCACCACGTGTTGGCCCACGTCTTCTTGTGGCCAATGACTCACATGCAGTCCATCCGATTGTGGACTCTATTGACACATAATTGGCGTTAAGAAGCAATTGTTAACTAATTATTTGATGAATACATGAAAGAGCGGTGAATTGGGTCCCAATTGGATGGAGTGATGTGCGGAACACTTGGACACAAGACAGACCCCAAACTTGCCGAGAGTGACGACAATAGTGTGGAAATGGTTGGCCATTATGTGTCCGCACATGTCGTGACACGAGGAGATGAGTGTCTCGACGGCCATATCATTGATGTCGTGAGCGATGGTCTGCTTCCGGTTGGGGAACAAGTGGTTGAAAATGGTTTGCAATTCGTAATAATTGGGAGACATCCACATAAGGCACCGGTAGTCCGGGTGGGGGTTGGGGTCGGTTGACGTGAATATGTCTGAACACACGTTGATATCCGTCGGTTCGTACCATACTTTGCCCGAAGAGTTATAAGGGATACAAACGGTTATAATTAGCAATTGATGTCCATATCAATCGTAAGAATGTACAGAATATGTGATAAAACTTTTGGTACACTATTTAATACAGAATATTCTTATAGTTTACTAATTGTTTGTTTCAAATAAACCCAATTATACTGTATTTGTGAATTCAATTCAACGCAAACTCTTCTCTTCTATAAAAGTTTTGTGTCAAAACTGATTCAAATGAATCGTAAGAATGTGTAGAATATGTGATAATTGTTATGAAATGTTTTGACAATCTTTTTACCATTCATTGCAATAACAATATTCTTATAATAATTAACATTATCTGTGGATTAAATTGAGTAAAAACTAGTCTATAAATGGTGTTAAAACTGGTGGTAAATGAGGAGGTAATGACGAGAATTAATTGAATGAATTTGAAAGTCCGGCAAATATTCTCCTGGACTTTACACTCGCTCTCCAACGTCGAGGGCATTGGTTTGTAGGCTGTATTCAGGCTCAGGTATGCTCAGGTTGACGTCATTCTGGCATTACATACAATGCAATTCAAATGGCTGTGCATTCATTCAACTGAATCACAATCACAGGTATAGTCATAATAAGGTGTGAATCCATCCTAAAGTGTAGTGCAATTGAATTAAGCGATTGTCTCGAGAGACTCATGCGGTGTCTGAGCACTGGATTCAATGGTATCTGTATGTCTTGTACACCCAATTGGAGTATTAAAATGAGTTAAACATCTTCTTCCACACCATTATCTCTCTCGTACTCCACTTCTTTGGCGCTTCTCATCACTCAAAGTGTTTGATTTGACGACAAATGAGTTAAACGCGTGTTTTTGACCCAAATTGTCGTAACAGTTGTCTGTCTTTCAAATATTGTCACAATTATTATCACCAAAAGTTACGCCAAAAACTTCTCATTCACCACAAGAATGACTGATTTTATGCGCAAATTTGTGCTCAAAGTGGACGTGACGTCCGTCCGAGCGGTCACTTATGCGGCGATCTTCACGTTCCTGACGGCCATCTTCACGATCATCGCCTTCTCGACACCCAATTGGTTGGTCGCAGACAATCGGCAGCCCATCAAGAGGTTCGAGAAGTTGGGTCTGTGGGAGGCCTGCTTTTACACCTTCCGGGACGTCAACTATCTCTACGACCGCGAGTTTCGCGGCTGTAAATGGCTTTTCGATGAGGACTACGCCTTCCTATTGGACTTCTTGGAGCCCCGTATGTATCCATTCACTCATGAGCTCTATGTTATTGGTGTCTCGCGTTTACCACCAAATGATCGGTTCATTGCTTATTATTTGTGCGAAAAGTTTTTTTCTCTTAAGATTTGGTTCATTGATAGATAGTGTAATGTATTGAAGGAATCGCAGCGAAAAGCTTTCAAATCGAGTCATAAATTAGGAAATTCTAGACATAAGTGAATGTATTTATGGATTGAGATGTGAATTGTGTCTCAAATTTCAGTAAATTGGGTGAAAGTATGGCATTGTTTACGCATTCTTTGGTGAAATAAAATGTGGACTTTTTATATGAAACGATCAAATAGTTGCAGTGAATCTCATTTTGAGCGTACATTTCATTTTACAATTGACATGAATTGGTGTTTGGTTTGCGATGAAGCCTTAATTGTTGTTTATATATATATAATGTGTTTGTATTACACAAACTGTCATTAATTATAAATTCATATACGACTCGCCAAACACTGGGAATACCTTTAGTGAGAAGTGGAATAAGCCATTCAGGTATTCCTATAAGCATTAGGGCGTCGGTTACCTGTGCTCTGGCAGTACCTATACTTCCATGACTTTTCTAAGCGAAAACAAGTAATAAGAGGCAAAAAGGCGTTCAAATATGTCCTAACCGTAAAGATGACGACTATTTCCCTTTGAATCTCATTCATAAAAATATATATAATTTGTGACAAACAATAGTTCGTCCGATAAGTGATTGTTTGGATGCATATGACTATTGAATAGGCATTAGTGATAGAGTGGTGTGAATAGTGCCGATATACCACTGAATGTGTTCAAAGTATAGGACAGGGTTTTGGTGATAATAGGGTGTTGTAAGTGATGTCAGAGCGTATACGTATGTCGGACGCGAGGGTCGTAGCCCTGGTCGTCACTGCCATTTGCTCCATATCCACGTTCATTGCGTTCGTGACCCCCAACTGGTTGGCCTCCGACCGACGCCTCTACGGCGCAAACTTCGTTAAGTTAGGTCTTTGGGAGACGTGTTTCAGGAGTTATCACAATCCATACGATTATGATCTGACAAAGTATTACTCCGGCTGTCGCTGGATATTCGCCGATGAATACTATAATATTAGACACCTATTGATGCCATGTATGATATTCTTGCGATACTATTGTTTCCATTATAACTTATTCTTGTATTTTGTTTTGTGAAGCATTTGCAATACTCAATGAACTGAATCTTAATTTTTATACATTGTATATATTGGCTATTTTGACAGATATTATAAATGATTATAAAAATAATTTGATTAATAATTTGTTGTATCATTTGTTTCGCATGAATAGCGTTCTTCATCGCCACTCAAGTGTTATACACAATAGGATTCATATTCTTGTTGGTCGCCTGTATCGGAGTTCTGGCCATTCAGTTATGTTTCGTCATCGAGAGGGAGATATTTGCGATGAAAGTGCTGTCAATCACAATGTTTTTGGCCGGTATGACAACCACTCGCTCGACGGCACCATAAATGCAATTATAATTAACGAGACAATCATTTCCTGTGTGTGTTTCCGCAGCCCTCTTCACGACAATCGCAGTCATTATATTTGGTATCCGAGGGGACGACAGGGACTGGATGCCAGACCACGATCACAACTTCCTCTCGTGGTCGTACGGGCTGGCAGTGGTCGGCGTGTTCTTCGAGTGGATGTCAGCCATACTATTCTGGGCCGAGAGTCGCATATTGTATAAGAAAGAGTTGAAACGCGAGCAACAAATGTTTAATTTAGAGCCAACTAATATCAAGGCATAATCACGAGGAACGGGAGGAACAGCACCTTTTTGGATGTGTCCGCGAAGTGCAAACCCAAGAGCTCTGTATTTGTTTTATAAATCATAATCTGTTAATCAAAAGCATTCCGTCCTTCGCATCGAATAATACCTTAAAAATCATTTATCGTTTTACAAGAAGTCATTGGATTTGAAACAACTTCTGATATTTTATACCATTTTTGCACTTTTTATATAATTTAAACGTCAAATCAATTATGCATTTAATTATTAAATGTTATTATTAACGATAGAGTTGCACTTATATCTAGTTTTATGACTCTATTTGTAAATACAACGACAATTCAAGCGAATTGATTATTAGAATCTCAATAAAAATATATAAAACTTTTTAACATTTAAACGCTTTGTTTGTTTTATTTGCTGTATAAACAGCAGTGATTTGACCACAAACATGATACCTTAATTATGTTTCAGTATTCAAATGAATTGCACAAAAACCTGTAATTTCTTATCATTACTTTAATGAGAATTTATTCAGAATAGCGCTCAACGAATAGATAACAACAAAAATTATTTAGAAAGTAATAGACTGTACAGTAATTATATCCGACATATAAAATCAATTATATTTTAGTCAAGAATATTATAAAATAATTTTAAACATCACATCACTTATCATATTAGACTTATAGTAATTTTATAGTTATACAGTAATTTATGTTTCGCAATAGTGTTGGTCTCTATAACACAAACTTTTCCGTAGAATAAGTTATTTATAAATAAATCGATTTTCCTGACAAACGTTGATACATGTTGTTTCAATTGATATTCTCTGTGTTATACTGTGATTATTCTGTGTACACCAGGAATATTCAACAATATTTAGGAATATTCACATTAAATCATATAAATCTGGACTTAAATTTTTGAATAATAAATATATAAATAAGAATGAATTATGAATTATAGGAATGTATTCATATTATAACATAATGTATTAATTATTAACAAATTTCTATACTAATAATAAATAATAAATATCTTCTCTCATCTCTGCCTATATATGAAAATACCTTTTCTTATAGAATATACAGTAAGTTATTTTGATTAACAAAAAAACACATTAATTCTTGTGGTGTTGTGACAAAGTTTTGGATACTTCTGAATCGATTCTGGAGTCAGAGTATCCAAAAGTGGTGAGCAATAGTCGGAGTCCGCCCACGATTCTGGCCATGACTTCCACCCGATTCTTGAGCTGTTCGTTCTCTCCCATCAGTTCATTAATTCGCATTTCATTTAATTTCAGCCGCTTTTTAGCCTTTTCTCGACTCTTTCTGACAGCGATATTGTTTTTCTCGCGCTTCTGTTTGTAGTCTTCCGTACATTTGGGGCCGTCTTTGGTGTCGCCCTTACTGTGAATCACTTTGTCCTGCGATGACTGAGAAGTGGACGGTTCGTCACTAAAAGAGGTATCCATTGACTGGTGAGGTATGTTCACAGCACCACAATTCGTGCCATTATTAGCGCTATTATCGTTGCTATACTTTTTCATATAATTGAATCCGAAGTCAATTGGTTTGTCACCGCATCCATAGAAGTCATAATTACTCGGTTCATATTGACTGAAATTTGTCGAAAATCTGATTTGTTGTTGCATTTGGTGTCTTATATACTGTACTTTTTCTCTCACTATATAATGTATTTTATATATAACTCATACAATATTTGCAATCAATACCAGAATTGCGACACAAGTTTTTGAAAAATGTTGTGAAATATTTCACATAAGCTTTAAATAAGTGTAGACACAGTTGTGAACACTTGTCATATGGAAAACAGACTCTATTCCATACAAAATCATTATATCATTATTAATACGATAGTAATGAATCGAAATAAAAGTCCAAATTAAAAGGCATTTGTGATTGAATCAAATCAAAAGAATATGTTTTTGGGTTTTAAGTTATATTGAGAAACCAATTTGTATGAAACGACGACAGAAACGACAGCACATCTGAAGCACCAAAAGAAAGTATTACTCTTAACGATAACTGTTTGCCGGAGAATATAATTGAAATGTATTTCTCGTGAACTCAAGAAGCAGTCAAACGATAGTCAGAGTTGCGAAACATTATATGAGTTGTGCAACAGATAGTGTTTTTCAGTCGAGAAATGTTTTTGCAATACTATTATACATTATATATATTATATTATACTGTGTATTATATAAATTAGTAGTTAAGGCAACAAAACTCTAAGCAAAAGCCATTTGAATATTCTGTTGCGAAATCTGCTTTCAGAACATTTATGCATATATTTACCGATCGTTTACTTTTTTTTCTCAAAATTACTTCACATTTAAATTCATATAATATTTGCGCAATTCGTCTGATTAGTGAAGTGATTAAATAAACTCAAACCTATTATAATAGGCCATTAGTTGGTGTATTTTGTACACGCAGTGAGTTATTATTAAATTTTAGTTATTCACTGACAAGTAATGAATGATAGCGAGTAGGAAAGTTGTCTTTTGTAAATTTGACATTTTTTGGGTAAATATTTTTCATTTCGCAAAATATTTGTTAAGTAATCAAATATAATGATTGTTTGCCTCTAATTTAATATATGAATATAACTCATGTATGGAAGTTAATGTATGAAATTCAATCTAAATACAGGAATTTGAAATGAATTACCAGACCTACAGTAGACTTCAAAATTATAGCTTAGCTATCATTTCGTTTTTTATTGTGTGAACTGATGGCAAAGAATTTTTACATAAATTTATTTAATGTAATTTAAAATGTAATTTTATTACATTAAAGTTTTTGGGGCTAAACCAAAAAAGTGCTTTCTATTATCAAATTTCATAGGAGTTTTCATTTATATCAAACAATATTAAAATAATAAACATTTTTAGGGGAATTAATATCAACAACATTGAATAGGTATTAATAAATGATTGACAAAAAAAAGTTTGATTGAAAATTCATGGCAACATTGCGTGCATTGGCGGCAGGGCTTAACACACAGCGAATGCATTGAATGCATTGAATGCACACCTTTACAGGTAATAACGAGAGCGCCTCCACTCTCATCACTGGATACCATATTACATGTGTTAGCGAGACATAAGGTCTGCGCAAACGATGCGGACATAACTCAACTGAAACCAAACCAAACTTATTTGTGTTGAGTTTGTTTTCAAAAATATTATCTCAACCCTAAGACAAAGAAGAATATTATTGTTATTTTGTGTGCAAACCGAGACATATCCCCAGAATCGTCGATCGGATTGCATATATTGCACCCAATGATAGGTATGTATCGATAAAAGTAGCATATTTTGCGTACAAATATTGACTTGAAGTGAATATTAAAAATGCTGGCATTAATGGGTGGGGCGGCGTTCCTGTGGCGCTCAGGGATGCCTTTCCACACAAAACTCTGTTCGCGATAAAAGTTGGTTTAAAGTTTCATTTTGTTTGTCATTTAGTTTGAAATTGTCTGAAACACGGCAAACATGTCGACCATAAGCGGTGGAAGTAGTCGTATGAGTGATATTCCGCCCAAATATCGCCTCAAAACTTCCTACACACTAATAGTGGCCAGTTATGTGGCACTGTTAGCCTTAATCACGCTAATCATATCATTCGCCAGTCCCTACTGGTTATCATCACACAAATACACGTATTCATCATTTGTGAGACTCGGTCTGTAATCACTAGTTGACCACAAATTACCAGTTGATTACCGGTTGACACCATTATTAATAAGTTTGATATTTTTGTTTGTCCGACAGGTCTCTGGGATTTCTGTTTCGATCGGTACAGGTATGCGAGAGTCAATCAACTGATAATTATGATACATATTTGTGGTATATTTATTAATTTGACTCTTGATTTGTTGGTCAGACACCCGCCCTATCAATACGATGAAGTGTTCAATGGCTGTCACTGGATATATAGCTCCAAATACCAGAATATCAGAGATTGGTTGCAACCGGGTATGTATTTGCCTGATTACCAGGTTCAGTTTCATTTGTCCGCTAAACTCCAATCATAAGTGTTGCTGATATGATAAACAAATTGTACGTTTGTGTCATAAATGGTAATAATTTAAGTGTTATGATTGGTGTTAACCGACAGTCAGAGATAAGTTATCAGTTGCCGACTAATTAATTATACAATTGTTTGTGTGTTTGTATGTATGGCTTGACTATAGGCTGGTTTATGTTCGTTCAGGGAATGCTATGCATTGCACTCATATTCTCGACGCTAACTTTGGTCACAATCAGCATAACAATCATGTATTTCTTCAATAGATATATCATTGCAGTGATTGGGTCGGCATTTCTCATGGAAGTGTGCGCCAGTAAGTGCTCCCATTCCCCTCATTATTCAAACAAACACTCGTACGATAAGTGATTCAACGAATTTCTATCTGCATATATAGCGGTTCCGTTATTCTTGGGTTGGCTGGTGTTCAGTATAATGCACTCCGACAGGGGATGGCTGTTGTATCCCATGTACAACCACTTGGACTGGGCTTTCTATGTGGCCATCCTGTCCACTGTACTTCACATGATTGCGTCCATTCTGTTACTATACGAGACATTTAAGACACGCGAGAGAAAGCAAAAGTTGACGAATTTGGTGTACAATATGCAGCCCAGGTTTTAATGATCATAACATATATCACATACTAATTGTTGCCACCATTTAATGCCATTTATTATTATTACCAACTATTTTGCATCTCTTTTTTATTTCATTTTCATATTTAGTTTTCACTTATATTTAGCTTTTGTTTAATAATTAATAAAATGAAAAGTAAATGCAATTCTTTATAACTTTTATGTTTGTTTCGCGTTTAGTTACGAAATTTCAATCATTTCATGATTCAATTCGTATTTATTTATAATTTTATATGATTTTTAAAAAGACAATTACTTTCGTATGTTATTTATAAGTGTTTTTTATTTCGTTGAGAACGAGTCCTTGTTTTATAAAATATTAAAGAATTGCTTTTAAAAATTCAAAATAACTTTTTACTCATCATTTAAAATAAGCAAACATTGATTGAATAACTGTTTTTCACTGATAGTGTGTTTCCCTGTAATTCCCACGTTTAGGGCACCGAATGATGCATACGATTCGATACCTTTAAAGAGAAAGTCCGAACGACAGACACACTTCTCTGAAGTTTAAAACCCATTACTGTATATATATTTCGTACTAAATATATACATATCTTAACACATATTACCGATAACTTATGGCAATTATATACTGTACTAAACAAATCAAACTTATAATTCCGCACCACTTATGCAATATTTACGGCAATAATTAGCATTTGAATTGTTGAAGACTTTTTACGAAACGTTTGATACAATTATAACTTAAGAGAGAGACACTCACCCGGAATACCATAGTTTGCACACAAATGCAATGTATAGAGCGTTGTCTCCAATGGAATATTGGCGTCAATGATAACCATCGGTGCACTACAGATGTCATCATTGAATTGTGATACCTATTCATATATACAGACAAATAACTTTTAATACAATTAAAAATTTATATATATATTTATTAGACCAATATTCGTATTGAATATCTCTTTTTTAATTACAAGAATGTATTACATGTTGTTTAGTAATTAACTGATGAGCTCTCATGTCGCCGACTAAAAGCCCGCACTCGCCCTTCCCGTCCATTATAACACTGCACGAAGAGGTGGGTATTGTCTCCGATATGAGAACGCCTTTGGGATTCTGTGAGCACACAATCGCCGCTTTTATAGCTATTTTTGTTTGAATATTATTTTAATTTTCGTAATCAAACTGTACTTTCAATGGATTGTTGTTCAGTATTGAGTGCCCGTTGGAGTCGTTGCCGACGGCCGACAAAAACAGTGGTTTGAGTCCTAGTCTGGAGAGACCGTCAAATATATTGCGTCCGACGCCTCCCAATGAACTTCTAATGCTTCCCTTATATGTACTCCCATTTAGCTATTAATTAATAATTAATGTTATTTTAAATTTAGATTAATATTTAAAATGTCGAACAAAAACAATAATTACTTTCACTAAACAAAAATCATTTTTATTATTGAGTTTTTATGATTTCTTTCTTTTTTGTTTGATATATGAGTGAACTTTTTCTAATTCACGTCATTTTTGATATTAAAATCAATTTTATGTTTGATTACCTTATTATGGGAATAAGTAGAAATCGTAAAGTTTGCTCGGTAATGAAAATTGAGATTATGTTCAAATAAAAGTGAGTTTTATGAAAACATATTTATCTATAATTAACATATTTGTCAATAAGTTGTTGGAAACATATCTCATGAATAATCTGTGGGTTAATGTGTTCTCTATTTATAAACTCTTGAATCAATTTCTTGTGTAGTAATCAATAGAATGCATGAATGAATGGTAAGGATATTAGATATAATGTTAGGCAACGACAGTCCCAATGAATACAATGTATGGCATAATGTATTTTATTTGCATTTATGATGGATTGAGAAAATGTATCAAAAAATATGTATAAAAACTCATCACAAATCTCAACATTTCTGAGAAATGATGAAAAAATACAAATTGAGTGAAAAGACATATTTTATTCAGAGATAGTTTTAAATTTCCGATTTCTTGGACTATAATATCGATTCGAAGTGTTATTTATTTTATTGAATAAAATGCCTAAAAATTCTTTTGTCGAATTGAATCCATAAGTATTGCTGTATTGCTTGGTATTTGAAGTAATGTTGCGTCGGATCTGATGCCAAGAATAAGAGAGAGAATGGGAGAGAATGGGAGAGAATGGGAGCAATGGATGCGCAGGTCTTGTGAACATCGATAGCATACTCTCGGGCGACAGAATCGGAGTGAACGCAATAGACCCACAAATACTATACAAGTATTGAACAATACTTTTATGATTCAAATGTTTAATGCATTTGATATGTGTTTGGCTTAAAACCTGAACTCAAACGCGAACCCAACTCTCCTTTTCTTATGTGTGGAGAAGACTGACGACTGTTTGACGAGAGAATGAATTTAATAGTGAATTGTCGGCAAATAATACACAGAACTCGCTGTTTGTTTGTTAGGTTTTAATTCATTTGCATCGCTCTTATGTATATTGTGTTGACTATACTTTTATTTTCGTCATTTCATGCAATTATCGCCAATAATTTTCTGCACATATTGTATGAGTAAGTAATTGAAAATGTTTTTTAATAGAAATTCTCTAATCCCCTACTAATCCATGTCATATATACAGAAACATGTATTGTACATGTTATGCAAAAAGTCTGCTCATAAATAACTCGAGAATTCAAAAATAAATATATTCTGTAAGCGAGTGAATAGAATTAAATGAATATTTTTAAAATCTTGCCTTAAATTTAACAATAGTTTTTGTAAAAGCAATTTCAGTGAAAGTAATTATACAGAGTTTTGAGAAAAATGTTTTTTTTGTTTAATCAATAGTGAGGCTAATTAGTGAGTGAACCCACTTTTTTGTTATTTGCTGCAAATCGGAGTAAAACTTTTGTCATTGAGTCTGATTAAAGCAATTATGAAAACTGTTTTGTATATATGAAAAGTACTTGAAAATTACATATTCTGCTAAAGATTTTGCAAATTAGAGTCACTTATTCTTTATGTGATATTTCTCTACATTTCTTTAGAAATCGTTAAAAAAGAAACTTTTGTTTAGGACTTCCATATATTTAGTATTTGAGTCCCAGTTGTAAGCATTCATTTCATATTTAATGATTTGAATTTGCTTTAAATGACAGAATACAGAATACAATTGTGTGTAAATGATTAATAGTAGGATTCTTTGCGAATTTAATGCCTTTTCTCTCATAACTAAAATATATTACATTTTAATGCCAGACCTTATACTATAAACAGAAGGTCCTTTCAAATATTAGATTCAGACAAATGTGTATTTTTCATAATAGAAAGCAATTCTAATGCCATTTGAAGTAAACCACTGAAACCTGCAATCAATTTCAATACAATTCCTTATTATAACATCACTTCTCACATTAAATGACATCAATATATCGTCAGACAAACTGACGATTATTACAAACAAACTTCACATTTAAATATTGAATGAATGCACTAAACAAAGAATGCGAACACGTTTTACTTCACAACTAATTAATTATTTATCATTTTTAATATTACTGTTTATTATCAAGCATTGTATTATTAATATATATTCAAGCTTTTTATTTAGACTTGATTTAAACAAAATATTGCTTTTATAGTTAATAAATGACTTAAATATTGTATATAATATTAATATATACAATGCATTAAAGGGATTATATTATTGCAAGTTTTGATTCCTCATTTACATATAATTGTTATTTATTAGTTTATTGTATATCAAAAGGTTATTTTGCATAGTTTAACCAAATTAATCTAAATTAGAAACTATTCCCATTAATATATTCATATAATAAATGATATTATAATACACATATCAATTGTCATAATTATATTATCGTTATTCCGATACTATTTTTAATAAAATTGATTAGTTATTTAATATTTCATTATTTCATAATATTTTATCAGAAATCGATACATAAGAACCAAAACAAAAATGCATTTAAAAGAGAATGAAATGAGAAATCGGATAATAAATGAGTGATAAAAATAAAATATAGAAAAACATGTATTTTAAAATATTCTGTGCATTACTGACAGAATGAGCTAAAGGGCTATAGAATTTGAATTTTAGACTATAAATGAATTGTTAAACAATAGTTCACAACATGAGATCATACATGGCTTCATATGAATGAAATAATTAAATAAATTGGGAACTACTGTATTATATATGATTATGAGATGGGAACTAAATTTTAGACTATAAATGAATTGTTAAACAATAGTTCACAACATGAGATCATACATGGCTTCATATTAATGAAATAATTAAATAAATTGGGAACTACTGTATTATATATGATTATGAGATGGGAACTAATATGTGATTGTAATGTCAATCAATAGATACTGAACTGGAAGAGAGCGACAATTAAGCAAAAAGAGGCTCAACTGCCAAATGACTGCCGCCTCCATTGAAGTGCTTCCGCGATCCAAACTTAAAACTATTGGAAATACGGAATAATAATAATTTGTTTTTCATCTCCTCTTTGCTGCTCATCTTTCCTCTTCTCTTCTGTATTGGTGTCGAGAGTATAGCGAAGGAAATGGCAATCGAAATGAGTTATAATAAATTACATCAAATCTTATGAAAAGCATAGAAAAGTCTCATTTATTTATAGCATTTGTCTCGAAGGCACTGACTTTTGTATATTGTTGGCGATAGGCATTAATTGCTGTAAATCCTGACATACATTAGGGCGTAATCTCTCCAATGTTTCTAAAGACAATGAATAGGGCGATGAGATATTACAGATTCTGGATCTACTCGTGTAATATCGCACTATTGGTCGCGACTCTTATATATCTGATTGCCTTCATATGTGTGCTAAACGACGACAAAATGATGTTATTTCCCTCAATCAAGTTATATGAGCCAACCTTTCTCTACAGCTATTGTGCTATTATTCTTCAGGGAGGAGTACTACAGGTAATCATCATTTTTATCCACTTTTATTTAAATGTTGTAATGTTATGATGTTGTGTCACATTTACATGTTTCCTATTGTTTTATATCATTACTTGCATACGTATACATACAGTACTAACGTTATGTAATGCATCAGTATTTTGTTATATAAATATGTATAATATATGATATGTTGTTCTTCCAAACCATTATTCACAGCATTATGAATGAGATTGAAGAATGTCTTCAAATATATATTTGCAGTGCATTTCAAATAAATAATATAAAACTAGCAAATAATGCAATATTCTTCACAAAAGTCAAATCAATACATAACTTAAGAGAATAAAATTCTAGCACTTTTGACATTAAAAGTAATTTTTCCACTCGTAACTCACTTTTTGTATATTTATTCTTCTGTTCAGTCTTATTATTATCGACTGACTGATTGTCTGAGAGCTGTGTGTGTGTGTGTGAGAGAGAGAGAGAGGGAGGGAGAGAGAGAGAGAGAGAGAGAGAGAGAGAGAGAGAGTTTACAGATATTTCTGAAGCAAATGTTTTAGTATAACACAAATTTACTTGTAATAATTTAATGAACTTAATTACATATCAATTATCGTTAATTACCAGAAGAGTTTAATCAGAAACTTTGCCAGAAATAAATAATTAAAGTGTTTATTCACTTTAAAATCAATTCTTATGATGTGATTGTGTACTGTATGTATTGATAAATATACGAATTTTGATTATTTGCTTTAAATTCTGCAAAATTACATTTCATTCAGTGACTACAAACTATTTCAAGAATTAGTATATTTTAAAATAAAAATGTGTTACTACTGTAGAGTACAGGCCCCGGGAATAAGTGTAAGACGAGGCATTTAAAGCGAATTTTTAGGTTTTTATTACATATAAAATTACTTTTTAGAAAGCATTCAATAAAAATGTCATCGCTATGTAACTGTCAAAAGCCGCAATTCTAATTAAAATCTCATTTTTAAATAGATTATGAAATTATGATTTATTATGCGATCCGACGATAAGAGCACATAATTTCCTGAATTTTAATAATGTATTCGTGAGAAACCTTTTCTATTTTGACTCAAAAATATAATAATTTCCGCCGAGTGTTGAAGAATTTTGCAGATAAAAGTTTTCATGAATAATGAAAAAAAGAAAAATCACAGAATTGAACATATTTTATATACAGAGTGTGCTCTCAATTACTAAATTTAAATTTAATTAAATGTATTGTGCATTCTGTTGGCATATAAGCGCTAAAATGATTACAAAATGAATGCTACCATTAAACTGGTATATGTAATAATATTAATGTGTGTTTTTGTAAACATTTCTATTTGATATGATAGGCCATCGGGTGCTTCGGAGCGATAAGGCTTAACGAGAATTTACTGAATTTATACTTATTTCTAATGATTGCACTTTTATTCGGCGACGGAATCATCGGAATTGTATGGATTCTGCGCTTCAATACAATTGTTGCCAAATTGAGGGGAGATTTAAAGCTTAGATTATTAAACGATTACGGGATGGACATTGAATTTCAAGTAAGCATATCATCAAATCGCTTGTAATTTCTTAATCGCCAATCTTTTCAGTCATTAAACATTAAGAATATGTATGCAAAACAAGTTTCGGATTCAATTAAGAATGCATTTCTCGAGAACAGAATTTGAAGTGTTTTTGTGGAGTAAATACTTGAGTGGATATTCAAATGTAGAGATTTTAGTATAAGTTTTCACTGAATCTGATATCACTTCAAAATCATATGTTATCTTCAATCCAGAATAGACTTGAAGTTTAATTCAAAGACTTATTATTTCATAAGAATGAATGGATAGGACTTTCAAAATATTGAATATTAATTATAGTTTTCATCAAAGGCTTTAATTAATTAAACTAAAAACATCATTTGAATCGTTATACTTATGACAAAAATATGTCATAAATTAAAAGTTATAATTAGTGAACGAAAATATTTATTTGAATACAAGTTAATTATAAATATCGATATACTGTATAGTGTGCCAGAGTAAAACTTCGAGTAACGCAAACTTTGAGGTCTAATTAAACAGGACTAGGATTTTGTTTAAACTCAATAATTAGTTGCAGTTTATTCTCAAGTGTTTTGAAAATTTATGAGGGATTTGTGCGAAGCAATCAAATCAAAAGCATTGGAAAATCGATTTTTGCCATTTTAACTCAAATATAATCGTTTGAAAGTGGCATGAATTTGAGATTAATTTTTGGTTTTTATTAAATATTTTTAAAACATAGTTTGATTGACGCTATTTCCCAAACATAAAATTTATTTCAAAACAACTGTACGGTTTTATGCAGTGTTTTATATCTCAATAGCAAAGCACAGAATTGCAGAATATTGTGCAGCACTTATAACGCTTCTACTTATTAAAAACGAAAATTAAAGTTAAATTGTGAATAAATTTTTGTTTGAGTCTATTATTCATCTACTCTTTTCATAAAATTTAGTTCAAAATATTCAGAAATATGTTTAGCCTTTTAGTGAGAATAAAATTCAAGAATTATAAAGTAGTTTTAATAGCATGCCTTTCATGAGATAAGTCGAAAATGTAATATACAGTTATATGAATAAAGACAGAATGTTGTGTATAAGTAATATTATGAAGTCATAAAAGTATTTTTAAGATAAAAATTAAAAATTTATAGGATATATGATAAAAGAGGATAGATTTTAATGAATTTTAAAAGGGTTTTGTAATTAAAATGAAAATACTATATTCGGTATAAATTAAACATTTTAGGAGACCTGGAATAGCATACAAAGTGAGTACCAGTGTTGTGGTATCGACGGGCCGTTTGACTACAACATGACGGCACTGATTGAACAGAACTACGAAACAGTAGATCCGCAACAACTGTTCCCAAAGAGCTGTTGTCGTGAGAATCTACCGGTTCTTCCAAACGAACAAATCCTAATGAGAGACAAATGTGTGACCAGTTATGACCCGGACTTAGTATATATATACGGCTGTTATGATCACATTCACCATTGGCTGCAACACTCGGCAGACCTGCTGTCAATACTAGGCTTCTGTGTGATAACGTTCATAAAAGTGTGTTTTCTGGCGATTCTGAGGTATGAGATCAAAGAGATGATCCAAAAAATCAAAGTTCTCAACGACATGACTGAGGCGGCGGCCACAGTGCCGGTGCACGACTTGGAGGCGTATTTGCCGCGGCCTTCCGTCGTACAGATGGACGCCTCGCAGTCACTGTTGGCCAACGCGTGCACTCAAAGTACGTACAGGACTGACAAGCCTTACCACAGCCATCACCATCACAGCCACCTATTCTCGAGCGCGTGCGGCAGTTGTGTGAGCGATAAGCCCAGAGGGAACAGCATCACAGCCACCACCGGCAATGTCAGTGATCTGTCTCAGTGTCAGAGTCAGAGTCAGTCCAAAAAGCAAAGTCTTGTTTAGGATATGTTTTCACTCATGTCTACAACTCATGTATTATATATTCTGTATAATAATTCATAAGAATGTTAACGAAAAGTCAAAATGTTTTATATAGAGAATTATTGCTAATTAGAGATTAGTATATATTTTAACTTTTAAAATGAGCTTGTACTGCAATCATTTTTGGCAGATTGCAGTCTATTTTGATTTTACATATACTGTATTATAAATAAATATTTATTATCAATACTTTAATAGTATTATATTAATGGCAACTATTTTTAGTGCTAATACTTTATAATATAATTACAATAATTATATATTTTGTTTTCAATTTTCTTAACAAAAATTGATTGAATCTAATAAAACTTCGAAACAAAAATTTACATACTATTAAAACATTATCAGTAATTATGATACAATAACTGCAAAAACAATTTTAATGGCAAATGGTTTTAATGATTGAATGATTTCTCTAATGTTTTAATTGAATTAAACTCAAATAGATTAGTAAAAATGGATTTCAAATACTCATAAAAGTGTTCCTTAAATATAAGTCAAACAATAGATTCACAAAGAATTCAAACACTTTTATATAACTTTCCACTTATTCTTCAATACATAAGTTAGATATAAATCAAAAAGTTTT
>CAJPVJ010000172.1:0-26317 GCA_905397405.1 Oppiella nova
TGGTGGGCACATACACCTGTTGATGATTGCCATTCATTTGAATCTTATGTTCAGTCTTTCCCAGGGATGACCCTCTGGACGACCGGCTCGAGTCCCGGCTTATCAACGGATTAGACGGAGGGGTCGATGCATTGGACGACCCGGATATAGATGGCTTGGGTCTGGTGGGTGGGGGCGGTGTCCGCGACTTATTTCTCTTGTCGGGAACGGAATATATAGGCTCCGGGTTTACCTGAGGTAGCAGTGACTTAGGCGCCGTACCGGTTATCATATTATGGGGCCTGTAGTTAATCATCCGGATCTGATGGGCGAACAGGGAGGCGATAATGGCGACCAACCCGGGCATCAGGTACGAGCAGACACTGCCACTGATGTATTTCCCAGCGGCGCCGTATAGTGCGCTCAGAAACATAAGTATACTGTATATTATGGACAGACAATAGTTTTCCTGAAGTGTGCCCACAATTCCCATACAATTGAATACATTCATGAAGACTAGGAATGTGATGCATAGCCGCTCCCAGAGCTCAGCCCTTTCACCCCTGCCCTCATCAGGGCAGGTGGACAGCACTCCTATCAAAGCAAAGTACATTAGCTGCCGTAAGAACAACATATACGGCTGGGTATAACTCGGGTTATATAAGTACTGTTACTTCTTATCATTGTGCATAAATCACTGATTGAAGTTACGGTTATATGTCTTTGAATCACTCGTAAATTGACCCATTGTTAAGGCACTGGTAGGACTGGTAGGCAATTATTAGACACTTATGTAGGAAATACACTTGTTTTATGATCACAAGAAACAGTTATGAATAGGTTTGACAGTTATATTCAAATGATATTCAAGACTAACTGTGAAGGGTGTATGAAATTTACTAAAATGACTGATAGTATTGTAAAGTTTATTAAGTATAAATATGTTGAATATAATAAAAAGCAACAATAAATTCTTGTTAAGATATGGTAGTTAGTGGTAACTGTTCAAGTATTTGCTTTTTTATTCAGTTTCAGTCGCCGAATGAGATTAAATAACAGTGGGATTGTCAGGGTCTTTGACATTACATCGATAATTGTCGAGTGAATCACTTTGTAATTAAATATTTGTTAAAAAACAAATTCTTGTGTCAAAGTTGTCGTAACAATTAGCAACTGTTTGACAATTGTATAAATAGTGCACAACTTGTTTACAATAAAATTGATCATCTGTTAAATTTTAATATAAAATCTATTATATTAGTGACTAGGTCATATCTTACTCAACATTAAAAGTTTGCCCCCATTCCCTACTCCATGCGGACTATTATTTGATAATAATTGTAATCTTTTTATCACTTTTATAGGGAATAAATATCACACAAAACGAGTGTTTCTTAGTATAGTTAAGTGTCACTAAAACAATATCTCATAGCAATTGAGTAATGAGACTGAAATTGTGTATCTATTTCCGGAATTTTTATAATTTATTTGCACCATTGTAATTGTACGCATAAAAATGTGTCGTAAATTACTTAATTACATAATACTGTTTTAATAACATGAAAATAATGTAGTCTAATTCCATAAACAAAACTCAGTAATAATAAAAATCACTAGCCTTTGTGTCCATCCATAATGAAAATGTGGTTATTATCAGGTTATTCATTGGATAAACATTTTTAGATAAGTGTTAAGTATAAATAAAAAGATCTGTTGATTTATTAGTGAATATAAAATTATTTAATATGTTATAAAAAAGTTGTAGTATTATCAAATAAATTTTATAAATATTAAAAATAGAAACAAATATTAAAATAATAATCATCGCAAGATAATCAAATAAAATATAACAAAGTACACTTTCTGTAGAAAGGTGCACATAATTTACAAATAAATTAAAGCAATGAATATAATATGAGAATAAAGTACATATAATAAGCCAATTGATGTTTGATAATGTATTGACGCAAACAGTTGCTAAATGCCGACAATAAGGCAACAAAAGTGATTAATTAAGCAGTATTAAGAAATAAAATAATCTCGGTCATAAATGTATAGAATATGTCATATTACCCATACATACATAATTCCCTGAATAGTCTTAATATGCAAATAAAACATACAATATATTTAGTGCCGGAATATTCTGTTGAATGGTATGAATGAGTGGTGTATTAGTGACCCAATAGATGGCATTCAATGCATTGGCTCACTTAACAACACACAAAACCACTAGTTGTGTAGGTAACCAAACATGGTGTTGATGTGTGTTGAGCACTCGTGAGTAACAGTGGTGTTATAGTGGTGTTCTCATGTTTGCACACTTACTTAACCACCACCAACTCGTGGTGACAATCGCGCGAATGGACGGCAATAACATGAAGTCCTTTAAGATCCCCAAAATGAAAGCCAAACCCAAACTGGACTTCAATGGTCTGCTCGAAGACGACATCGACTTCAATGAGTTCGCTGTCGAGGACTGGAAGGCCACGAATCCCGTGGACAACCATTTCGACGACAACTGGGATAATGATATGAAGACACTGATGGACACCACAGCCGACGACCAGATACTCAAGCAGTTGGTCATTGAGGCGCACAAACAGCACACCAACTGATCCGCGACTACAAGATATCACCACTTCTTAGGCATTGGTTTTTAATTATGGATTTGTTTTACACATACTTAACATTTCAAACCGTAAACTAGGTGCTTACGTAAGTAACTAATAAAATGATAAAAATATAACATAAGTCAAAATCTGTAAGTAACTTACGATGGTAACTAACACAGTAGTTAAGTATGCTGATTGTCATTTAAATGCATCATTTGATTGATTAAAATGTGTTTCAATTGATTACCAAAAATTAAGACTTTTTTAATTGATTTATAAATGAGTTTAGCGTTCAGTCGCCGATGGGTTCAAAAGGGAAAGTCTTGTTATGTTTAGTAACTCTAACTAATAGTTAAATATTAAATTATGTTTAATAATTGCAATTAAAAGTATTCACTTATTTGCGAAATATATTTTAAATGATGTAAAATTAAATTAGTGATTGATTTTAAGCAAACATTTGCCATCAGTTTATGCATAACAGTAATATTAGGCATTAATTATGCGTTGAAACAAGTATTAAATTTCGCAAAACTATTTGTTTCGCATATAATTTGCTATTATATTCAGTCGACTGAATACTTGGCATTAGATTTTGATTTAACTTAATTTAAAATGTAGTTATTATTTGATTGCTTTCAGTGCACCTATAGTCTCGACAATTATACTGTAAATGACTTCATTCACAACAATAACATAATTGCAAATAATTAGAGAAATAGAAAATTAGTTTTTTAACACAAATATTGAATAATAGTTTTCAACTTTTATCTAATCTCTCGTATAATACGTTTAGAAAATACTTTCACTTTTCACTGCAAAATTAGAAAATACATTAACAATTGAACATAAAATATATAATTAGTATTAAATTATTCAATAAATTAGTTTTTCCTCTTTTGTCTGTTCACTGAATAAGTGTTTAAAACTTTAATTAAACAATACTTTCAAATACTGGCCCCAAAAAAGTGTTTTAAATACAAATGAATAGTATTTTGCAAACATTGATTGAATTAGTAACAAGCATTGATTAAAAATAGACTAATTTGTTAACTCAAAAACATCACTCAATTGTTTATTGTATTAATAGTCTATTGACAGAAAGAGATTGAAATGAAAAATGGCCACAAATTAAGCCAAAAAATAAATAACAAAAATTAGTACAAATTAATCTGAATGTTGAGAATATAATTCATATATACAGAGAGCACTGAATTGTTTTATATATCACTTAAGCTATTAAATGAGTTGAAAAATAGGAATTGTGGTCAAAATAACTACCAGGCCTTATGACCGGCAGACTCGTCGATCACAACATAACCCTGGTTCTTTAGATCAGTGTAGGTGACCAGTTGACCGCTTCCCATGCCGTGGTCATCGTAAGCCAGTTCATCACCACCAGGTTTCAGATCAGGTCGCGGCCGCAGCACGAGGTATAGCATCGGTGGTTTCAGGACCGGAGGGAGACGGAGGGGGAGTATCGGAGGCGGAGGCGGTGGTGGAGGCGGCGGCATTGAAAAGAATCCCCGAGGCGGCGGGGGTTTCTTCATCTCTTTCTTGTCATATTTGGACGTGAATATTCACCTGCCGAAAAAGCTGAGTATCTTTAAGTACGGAAACAAGAGAAACGGTGGCGAGAACATGACGAAAGGGGTCAGAACCATAGGGACCATATAGTATTAACCAATGTGTAATACAAAATATAATTAATTGCTAGTTTCTCACAGAGTTGCCCTGGTTCATTTTCTTGCCGTGGTTGTCTTTGCCTCCCATGTCTTTCTTGTCGAAGGCGTGCTTTTCGCTGAATTTGCAATCATTATGTTTATAAAAAGTGGTCTAATATTTTCATTCAAAGACTACTAACCCATGTTTGCTGTCATATTTAGACATATCATTCTTGCCTTTCTTTCCGTACGAGTTCTTATGTCCGTCAGACTTGTCGTATTCGTAGTGTTTCTCAAATCCCTGTCCAACAAGTGATCAATCAGTATAATTCATGAAATTCATGTATCATACATTCACAATATTTGTAAAATTACATTTTGTAAAGCTAGGTATTAATTTTGATTAAATATAAATTTGTAGACATAGAGTCATACCTTTCCCTTATCGGTCTTCCACTTGGAATTATCGGCCCATTCCTCCCAATTTCCGGCGTTCTTTTTGCCAGAATTCTCGCCCCATTTGTCCCCGAATTGATTCATTGACTTCTTGTCCCACTTATTAGTCCCCCATTTGTCACCGGAATCGTACTTCTTATGACCAGATTTACCCCAATCGCCGCCCTTTTTATTATATTCATTGCCACTATATTTTTTGGACCCCTTATCAAAGCCGCCTTTTAAACCCTTATTAGAGTCTCCCATTTCGTGTCCCTCTGACCCCTCACCACCGCCTCCGCCACCGCCATAATGTTCACCGGCGGCCACCTGAAGGTCTTGTAGGACATCGCCGATGGTTTTGAAACTTATAAGTGGACGGCTTTTTCGACTCATAGAAATTCATGCCTTTGTTCTCTTTGCCACCGCTCTTGTACTGCTTTCCCCAGTCTTGGTATCCCTGGTATATCATAATTGGTTACACATTATGTTTGTATAATTAATTGCTAGTTTCTCACAGAGTTGCCCTGGTTCATTTTCTTGCCGTGGTTGTCTTTGCCTCCCATGTCTTTCTTGTCGAAGCTGTGCTTTTCACTGAATTGGCAATAATTATGTTTATAACAAGTGGTCTAATATTTTCATTTAAAGACTACTAACCCATGTTTGCTGTCATATTTAGACATATCATTCTTGCCTTTCTTTCCGTACGAGTTCTTATGTCCGTCAGACTTGTCGTATTCATAGTGTTTCTCAAATCCCTGTCCAACAAGTGATCAATCGGTATAATTCATCAAATTCATTTATCGTACATTCACAATATTTATAAATTAAAATTTGTATAGAGCTAGGTATTAATTTTGATTAAATATAAATTTATGGACATAGAGTCATACCTTTCCCTTATCGGTCTTCCACTTGGAATTATCGGCCCATTCCTCCCAATTTCCGGCATTCTTTTTGCCAGAATTCTCGCCCCATTTGTCCCCGAATTGATTCATTGACTTCTTATCCCACTTATTAGTCCCCCATTTGTCACCGGAATCGTACTTCTTATGACCAGTTTTACCCCAATCGCCGCCCTTTTTATTATATTCATTGCCACTATATTTTTTGGACCCCTTATCAAAGCCCCCTTTTAAACCCTTATTAGAGTCTCCCATTTCGTGTCCCTCTGACCCCTCACCACCGCCTCCGCCACCGCCATAATGTTCACCGGCGGCCACCTGAAGGTCTTGTAGGACATCGCCGATGGTTTTGATGGCTCCGCCAGCACTGGGAGGACCACTCTTTTTGGTATCACTAGTTTCGGTGGCAAATGTATGGACACATAATAGACACACAACTGAAAACAATTTGAATAAAATTGTATCCATTTATGAAAAACTCATAAAACCTTTTGGAAACACTCTCTGATTATGGATTGAATTTTTTTCAAAGAGTTTTCACTTTATATACTTTTGTTGGAAATGAACTTATTTTTATTTTCAACTCCGCTCGCAATATATCTGAATATTTTTGTGAAACAAAAACAATAGTTTAAATGCTTTTTATCTGCATTTAAATAATTTCCATAAATTCAGTGTTCAGTGAAAAAACACGAAATTTAAATGACTCTTAATGAAAGGCTAATTTGTTTTTTATTTTGTGTTTTTTGAAAATTACAAATAAATACTTTCCAACAGCAATTCGTTATTAATTATTCAATTAATATTATTTATAGGCAATTATGAAGTTGTATTTCCAAGTGAGAGAAATGTAAGCAAAAACCATACACTTCCGTAACATCGGATACAATATTAGTCTAAAAACTATTTATCGTATTATTAAAGCCGATATTTACACCCGAATATTGCCTGTTATGACAATTTGCATAATAATTATACAATACTTGGCATATTACTAGTATATGTTAATTGTATTTAAGTGCAATGTCTGTAACTGTAACCCAAAAGCGCTGTACAATTGGTTTAAAACAATTTTGTTTTGTATGTGAAAGTGTAATGCCTTCCAGTCATTAGTCTGTAAACGCATATTAATAGTCTGTTTTATTATCTAATATTTTCTCCCTTATCTATTCATCTAAATTAAATGACAAATATATGCAACCAATGTTTATTTATATTTGGCTATTTGCATTATTTGTAAATGTTAAATTAATAAACTAGCATTTAGTTATTTCATAGGAAATTTGGTTTGTAATACCGGTAATTGTAGATTAATTTTTCTGTTGTTTCATTTTTGTAACACACAATCTAAATTTTAAGTTTTAAATGATTATATCAAAATTTATAAAGTATTGTAATTTTTTCAACCAAAATCTTATAAGTTCTATGTGTTACTATTTAATCGTTAAGGATTTAGCATTTAATTGTGAGATTATAGTATAGCTAAAGACAAATCCGTGAATTTCCCAGATTCTCAAATACGAGCTTATTTAAATAACAGGGAAATTGTTTTATTATACATAACTTTATACCGTATTTCTTTATCATTGAGTTTAGGTTTATATACTGTAGTAGTAATTCTGTATTACAGTTAAGTGTTAAATAAAATGAGTGAGTGAGAGAGAGAGAGAGAGAGAGAGAGAGAGAGAGAGAGTCTGTAAGAAGATTCCTAAGTGAATACACAAAGTATTTTCTATTAGAATTAAGCTTACTGTATTTGTTTATACTGTATTTTATCTAATCCTTAATTCATAAAATAATTTAATTAAACAATTTTAATCTTTTCTAAATCTATGAGTATGTCGTGCATTACAATTAAAAGAAACTTTACTATAAACAAGAATTATTATTTTTAATATTTATAGTAAAATATTTAGAAATGATTAATTAAATTATTATTTGCACTTAAAATTTACTATTTATTCATATTAAAAAGTTAATCATACTATTGTAGTAAGTTAAGCTCATTCACACATACAGTGTTTGATTATTTTCAAAGGTAATCATATTGTTTGTCAAAAGACCAGTCAATCTCAACCTACAAATAAGTAATTAATTATAATATTGCATAACTTTCATATGGTAAACAGTATTGAATTCACAAAACATGTATCTATTTGAACATGCAATATGTTTGTATTCATATAAAACATCTGGGTGCAATAAATACAATTTTGTTGACCACTCGCTGAATGAATGAAAATGCTTTCAAAGTATATGTTATTCTTGTCATAAATCATGTGTTTTCATACCTATTACATATTCAGTGCTTATGAATAGACATTTACTTAATACAGGTTTCTTATTATGAGATATAATAAGTTGTTTTATTAATAGTAACAATGTCATTAATATCTATAGATTTATTATTAAGTTACAAATGCAAATTATTATTATGATACCGCATATCTAATTACAATATTAATCATGATAAAAATAGCATTAATCTATGAAAACTTCCTTGTTTAAACAACAAAAAGAATTGTACTTGAAACCATCCAAATTATCTATTTTAATTAATTAAAAATATTTAAATTATATGTTATCATCAATTTAATGCCAATAGTTTGAGTGATTTATAAGATTATTACTTATTAGCGATACTTTTGAAAGGAATTTTGGTTGAAAAATATATTTTTAAAACTAAACTAATACTAAATGGCTATAAAAATTTATATCTAATTCTATTAAGCTATAAAACTAATGACTATAACGAGTGAATAAAAACTATGAAAAGTGTAAATAATAATACTAATAATCATAAGGTGTCTCATATAAGCACTTAAATGCGATAAATGATTTAACAAATCAAAAACACATTACATTTGGAGAAAACGTGAGACTAATAGAGTGCTCACAATATTAGCGAATAATAGGCGAGTAATTCATTATAAAAGATTGACTACATATTCAGGTGATCCGGTTCATCAACAAACTAGACTAAATCGTTCACTAAAAAAGTGACAAAAACAAAATAATATTAAATAATACAAATCATAAGAACCAAAAAGTCAGACTAAATAACATAATAATTAGCGAATAATAGATGAAAAAATCATAATTATCTTCACAACAATTTATGGCATACAATACAATAGAGTAGAGCTAATTGAGCGATACATAAGCCAATAGTTCAATACCAGGCCATCAGTCTTAAAAAGTGTGCAAAAAGTCCCCATTTTTATAATCATTTTATTTGTTTTTGGTGTTAGAAAGGTATGCTATTATTACATGACCGTTACCTTTAATATTAATATTTCTTATAATAAGGCACTACTCTTAGTATAACACTTGGGTTCAGTTTGTTTAAACATTTAATTAATAAAGATTTTAACTTTGTTATCCAATTATTTAAATTTCTAGAACAATGCTTTAAATGTGATAATTAAATCCCTAAATAATTAATTAATAACTATACAGTATACATTTTAAATTGTATGAATTTTAACTTTTAGTAAATATTTGTATGTACTGAACTTTAATTATAGATTATCAATTTAACTTATGTAATTCTTATAATTTAATATTTATTCAAAAATAATAATATGAAATTAAATCAGTATAAATTTAAATGGTTAATTACCACAGATTAATTAACTCCTTAGGTTTTATAGGCTATCTATTTTTATGTAAATGTAGTACAGTATTATTAACAAATTAATACCAAACTTGCAATTTATGTTATAAGTTATAACAATTTATAAACTTATAATTCAATTTTAAATACTATAAGAGGTGGTAATGAAACGCTAAATAAAAAGTATTTATTGATATCAGTGTCGATATGGACGGTTGGTTTTATGTGATTTTTATTTTAAGGGTCATTAATATTAGGGTAAAATTTCTTTTGAGCAAAAAAGGGGCAGATATTGTGACTTTCACTATCAATGGGTAAGTGTCGCCGATTAGCACTTGATATGTAAATCCGATGACATTTCACTTATCAAATCAAATGCCTAATGAAAAAAGTGTTGTTTACGAAAAAAAAGTAAAAATATATTTAATCGATGTATTGATAAAAAATAATAAAACACCTTTTAACAATAGACAGCAACACCTTAATATACCAGCACTTATGCTAACTGTCCCATTGATTTAAGGTTTAGCCCATTATTAGAGCTAAAAACTGGGTTTTTTGTGGTCACCAAATATTTTTGATATCAAAACAATTATTTGTGTTTTTATTTATTGATTTCTATAGAAAACAAATTGTTGTATTGTCTGGCTTTAATTTCAATATCAATAGGTTTTTTATATGAAATCTATTTAGTGGTCTATTTGTAGGCATTAATTGTTTTTGATTAAACATTATTTAGAAAAATAATTATTATTAAAATACAATTTGCTATATTTCTCTATCGTTTAGTCAAAATGTATAAAAAGTATAAAAGGGTTCGCAATTTCAAGTTTAAGATTAGTTTTTCTAATCCATTGTAAACAGGATTCATATATTTATTGATATAATAATTGAATTAATAGTATGAAAGTCTGTGTATTAGCCATAGTTTTGGTGAGTTATGTTGTGTTCAGTATTAGTGTCAGTGAAGTGTTTGGCGAAAGTGTAACCAAAGTTAAAGTGAGTGAAAGTCAATATAAATATGATAGAAAGTATGTGGTAAATGACACAAAGGACCTGGATGTTGCCGCCGGACATCACCACTCATCTCATGGCGGACACCATTCATCGCATGGAGGGGGAGGCGGACATGGAGGCCATAATGCTGGACACGGACACTGGGGTATTTATATTTGATATTTCATAATACATTTACCATATCAGAGAAATGTAGTATCATTTATTGCAACTATTCTGAATCTCATATTAGATATTACAGTTTATTAATTATGATAGACTTGGTTGTTTAAATTTTCAACAAATATTCATATTATCGCATTAGTATAATATTCCCTGTTGCTATAAACTCATAAAGAATGACCAAGTGTAGATCAAGTATTTAGTCTATATTTTTACAAATTAAGCTTTACAAAATTTATTAGCATTGTTTATAATTTGTAAATTTAATTTAATTGTAAGTAAATTAAGTTAAGTAAGATGGATATAGTATTAAATTTACAAAACAAATTATATTTGATTACCCAATAAAGTTATTTATAGATAAGTTTCACATTTCTCTTTTAACACTGTTTACTCATTTTATTTGAATTTCTTTTATAAATTGAATACTATAAAATTGATATTTTCTGTCAACATATAGGCAAACATGGAAAATCTTGGGGTAAATATTATTAACAAAAGAAATTTATTAAAATGACAAACCCCTACTTGACTAAAGGTAATCATGGACACGGCAAACACGGCCACTGGGGAAACCATGGTAAGAATAACAAATTAAGATTTATATCAATAGTTAAATCCACCGTGTTATTATGCAAAAAAAATAAATTCTTTATTCTATAATATTGACAGTATTTTATACAAAGTTTAATAAAAAATTAAAGATTATTCTTAAACCCCATAAATCTTAAACTTATCTATACCTGTAAGATTATTTTATTTTTGAGTGAACACATAAATGCTTTATTTTTAAAATTTAATTAAAATATAAATTTTTGAAGCAAATCATTGAAAAGGAAATAAATAATTTATTGTAAGAAAGTAGTATAACAAAAATGTAATATGAATATTAAGGTCACGGGGGTTGGCATAAACACGGAGCTAACAAACACGGAAGCCATTGGGGCAAACACGGTGCTGGACATAACAAGGGTCATTGGGGTAATTGGGGCAACAAGGTATGTGACATGTCGCAAATATCTTAATTAAATAAGTTTTTCATTTATCTTAATATGTTTTGTGAAATTTTTTGATAAGAATATTATTATTATTATTATAACAGTTACATAGAGTTTAGTTAAATAATTAAGCAGTAAAAACACAATTTTAAAAATTAATTTCATTCACAAAATATTTATTTTCGATAAAATCTTAATGTGATGTTTGGTTTGAAGTGAATATATTGTTAAGCCTTTTGTCGACCAATACTTGGTGTGGTTTCCTATTCAATGCAATAATAAGACAAATGAATGAATAATGAAATGTCGAGAATATATTAATAATATATATAAAGCTAATAATATATATAAAGCTAATAATATATATAAAGCTAATAATATATATAATATCTATATATATATATAGAATATATAAAGAACTCATATATTAATGACATATCGATGAACAGAAACACTGGAATCGAGACAAAGGAGACGGATATGAGAAGAAGTGGTCGTGGGATAGGGAGTCAGGCGCTAAGAAATCGCACGGCGCTCACGGGGGACACAAGTCTGGTTGGAACCACGGCGCACACGGTGGACACCACGGCAAGAGCCACCACGGATCAGGTGGACATCACGGACATGGATCTCATGGTAGTCACAGCAAACATGGACATGGATCCCATGGCCATAAACATGGTTCACATGGTGGTCACGGACACCATAACTCACACTGGAATCAATGGAAGCCTAAGAGTCACCACTCCAGCCACTGGAGTAATCACCATGGTGGTCATGGCAAACATGGAGGCTAAATAATTATGTTATTTATTCTTATAAGGATATTTGGACTTGAGCACAATTTTCTTATTTATTTATCGGAATAATAGATTTTAATTTAATATTTATTTATATAAAGCATCAATTATGGGATTTAGACAAACCTTTTGACATTAAGTTTTATTTTTAATTATCAATTGTTTGTATTTTATTCCCATTTGAATAAAATAAATTAATTTTATCATTAATTGTTTTTTGTATACAATTTATTATTACCGGTATTGTAATAGTAATTTTCATCGCGAAATGCACAGAGAATTTAATTATTATGTTAATTCATACCAAATAGTGAATTATTAAAATACAAGAATAATTTAATTATAGAAAATAATATGAATATGGTGCAATTCTAGAATTTGACTTAACATTTACAGAATAATTAACATGTTGACTATAATTAGTTGAAAATAACTTTTGCAGTTAAATGGGAATTAAATGCAAATATTATTGAGATTACATAGAAATTTTGTAATTAATATTAAATATTTAATAGAAAAATTGAATACAAATTATAAGTTTAATAGTTTTTTGTAATAGAAATGATCACTTTGATCTATTAATGATTTTAATTACTTGGTATTAGTTTATAAAGCGGATAGTGTAGGTTTTTATAACACAAAATATTTTTTTGAATATGCATTAAATATAATGAAATAAAATCTTTTGCCTTATAGTTGAACGTATAAAAAATATAATGTCATAACTTAAGTGACATTATTTTGATACAAGAAACAGCTCTCACCTGAATATAACATTACATAAATTGCAATATACATTATACTTTTATCTATAATATTGAATACATAAACACTATATCAATATACACTGTATACTGTATTATACAGTATTCAACGTTTACTATAAACATTTGATTCCTACATATAATTATGATTCTTAACTAAACAAAACTATTTTATCAATCAATCATTTTATTGTTAACCAATAGGTTTTTACAGCAAATAAGTGATTGCATTAATCTGGTGTCCCTATGTTTCTCAATATTTTAGGCAATTTATTAAAAGGAAAACAATTTTTTGTGTGATTAAGACGAAAAACTATTAACGATATTTCGATATAAAACTAAAAGTACTCCAAACGATAGTCTGTAAGGAATTTGATAAATTGATGGATAAGTTTTGTTTTCAATTTGTTATCATCATAACTAACGACTGTACGTATAAATACGGCTTACATCTACTATTTTACGCATATAATGACAATAAACTTAAAAATTTATTGAGACTAAGATTTATTTGAAAACCTAAAATATTATTATATGCACATTTAATATTTATTAAAATATACTGTACATTATTACAGTATTTGAAAATTAAGCAAATAAATTGTACCTAGCATGAAATAAATCAAAAATTCTTTAAGTGATGTGTTTTTGTGACATCTGTAGGGGTAAGGGAACGGAAGGCATAAGGAAAGCCCACTCTTTATTAAATGTAGAAATAATGAAAACTAATCTTTTATTTGAGTCGTAAGTCAGACATTTGAAAGCGAAACTAAATATATTATTATATAACTTACAAACATATTTTCCATATATTATTTTTATATTATTATAACATGTAATCATTAGACAAAGTATTATAATGTGTATAATATGCCATTTGTATAATTCTAATGTTAAATACATTAACGAGTTATAAGTCAAGTAAACTATAAAAATATAATCCATATTTTCGGAAATACATTAAGGCTAATAATAAGTATTTTATACGAATTAATATTTAAATAAGTTTTAATGACGTAAAATCTGAGTATCATTGATAAAAATAGTTTTCCGATATGTTATAAGCCTATACAGGTATTATAAGATTTTAATATTATATATAATTTATTGAATTAAATGGTAAATCAATTTAAATAAATATAGATATGTAAGGCTATTAAAAACTATATATACCTTTGTAAAAACTAACTATATTTATTTGACTATTTTAAGCTATAATGTTGTTGATTGTTGAAAACAATGACATTAAATTCTTAATCATATTTATTTATATAATTTATACTTGGTAACCGACAGATACTAGCATTTTCAGCCCAATACTTTTAAAGGTTTAGTTCTTTTATTTTTTAGTGTAATAATTGAAATTTATATAACTTTTAAATTGTTTATTTGGTATAATACATAAAGACTTTCATACAAAAAAGTAGACTAGCTTTGCTTACTGCACTTAACATTATTGTATAACATTTCAATAGTTTTATATTGCGCCCTTACAGGTTAGTGAAAAATGCCAAAGCTATTTTATTTAGTATACAACATTTTTGTAACACAATTTGAAAACTCAATTGTAGTAATCTAAAGTGAATTTATTAAAAAAGCGGAGTGCATATATTTTGAGTATTAATTTTATTTAATTTAGATTTTAATTTTAAAAAATAAAATCCGTGTATAATCTTCACTAAGAATATCATTGTATCCAAAACTTTATTGAATCTAATAAATCATAAACAATATTATAGATAAAAAAACATTCAAAATAAAGGTTTTATTCAAAATGACTTTATTTCAATATTTTGTTTATTTAATTAAATAACAATTTTTATTTAATAATGTGATAATAGAAAAGAGTGATTAAAATCTTTCAAAACGAAACAATCAGTGATAAAACATACAAAGAGATAGAGAGACATTGTTTTATTGTATGATATAATCAAATGTTTGACCAGAATTCTCATTAAACATAAAAAGTCTTATTTTAAGTCATAATTGTATTTCATATGTAATGCATTAAATAAAATAGAGATATACTTTTGATTTTGTTGAGTATTAGTACTAACATGATATAATTATTGAAGTGAAATAAATATACATTATTACTAGTAATACTGATTTTCATATAAAATGTATTTATCGTAATTAGATTACAGATGAAAGTAAATTAATGCTAAAACTAATTATAAATTACCAAAAACTAAACAAGCAAACAAAAATTATAATTGAAAAATCACAATAAAAGCCTTAACTCTAGTAATCGGTATATACAGGTATATACCGATACGGTATGGGATCTAATGATGTGGTGCCGGGAGAGTAGGACTTCTTGAACCGAAAGCCTTCACCGGATTTGATACAGTCCTCGAACAGCTTAAGTATCCTTCGCTGTTGGCTAGACGTCGGCATATAGGAGGGGGTCCTCATCCGGATCTCCATCGCATTGCTTATTATGCCTTCAAATGTCACACATTTTCAAAACATTTCATCAATTATTACACAATTTTGTATTTCGTATCAAAATAACAATATTAAGAGTACAGTATAGCGTTATTAAGAGTATTACACGTACAAGAATATGTTAACAGAATTTTTAACATTTTTATTGAATGAATTAAATTTATTTTATCTGAATATTGACTAATAAGTATATTTATATATTTTATTAATACTTGTTTCGTTCAAATTAATATAATCTAATTATAAAATAAGTAACATTTATCTGGCCTACCTACGCTCTCATTCATTTACTACTTGTTCACATATTCTCGAAGTCAAGTAAAACTTTTTTTATCAAAACTCGTTTATAATTCTTAACAGAATATTCAAACAGAAATTCATGTGAGAATTAAAATTAATAAAAGTAAATATGAGATACTTAAGCAAATAATTACAACTCAAATAAAAAACGGCATATTTAGTAACTACAGTTATTTATATGAGATGCAAAATACCTCTATTATTAGCGTCCATACAGTGCCAGCGTTCCGGTGCTTTAAATCTCTTATATGCCATCGCAAGGATACACTTCATGGATATCGTGAAATATATGGCAAACACTAATAAAGTAATTGTTTTCATTATGAATGTGATTGAGATGCAGATATTTGGTGATCAAAACTGCACAACAAAAACACTGATAGATATGAATGTCTCTTATGAGAGACTATCAACAAGTCGTCGTCTGACAGCCCTTCCGAATACGGTGTCTATCCGTGAGATACAGTTATATAGATAGAGAGATGAGTAGTACATGTGTGTCGTGGGAGAGACGTCTGTATAAGAAAATGCTTTAAGGAAGATATAGGTATAGGTGCGCTCTCTTACCTAACAGACAGTCTCTGTCATCAAATTTTCTCACTATCTCTCTCAGACTCTCTCTCTCTCTCTCTCTCTCCCTCTCTCTCACACACACACACAAACACACACACACTCGCATTAACTCTACTAATAAGTCTACTATTGAACAATTAACCTTTACATATAAAATACAATAATAAATATTTGGATGACATAAAATTCTGTGTAATTTTGAGAATATAGTAAACTCTTAAAACATATTTGTTTGGACCAAACAACTAAGCATTTATACATGAATTTACGATACATTTAGTTTAAAATAAGTTACATTCTGTTGTTGAGTACAAATAGTCAAATAAGATAGTTACATATTAACTTATTATGTATTTTAGTATTCAAATTTAAAGCTTTGTAAACATTTAAAGTTATTTATTAAGTTATCAATATAGAAAGTATTTCTAATATATCGATTTACTTTAAAATAAAATATTTTGTGATTCAACATTTGTTTTCAGCGATAAGTTTAAAATGTACTAGTATGCAATTTTCGTTTGAACTTTGTATTTATAGTTAAAAATATGTTTATAAGAAATTTATTAAGATTCGTGTCCTTTTTGTCTATAAAATATTTTATGGTATATTCATACTAGATACATATTCATATTTAAAGTATAAATATGTTTTAAGTAACGGAGTAAAAGACAAATCCTATTTTTATATTAAAATTTATACTGAAAGTAACATGTTGAATAAGTAAAATATTGAATGAAAATTGTACTTATGAGAATTTTTTATTTTTGTTTTATTTAAGTACAGTATTTATTAATGATTCATGTAAAAATATAAAATATTACTTTTAATATTAATATTATCATATTATTACTACGTATAGATTTAATAATAATTATTTATTTACTACTTTTACGAGAATATTATTGACATAATATTTACTACTAAATAGTTAAAAGTGCAAAAAACATATAAACCAATAATTGATGTCCTTTTCTAAAGTACACGTAAACGTAAAATAAGGTCTTTATTTTGTTAACAAGTTTTTAGACCGAGACACATTTTGATTGATTACAATAACCATTCAGTTATCATACAACTCATCATTTGTTTTATTATATGAAAATAAAAACACTTTTTATATAAGCTTTAGTGCACTGTTATATCAATATTTAATTAGACGTGCAAATGGTTCAAACATGTATTTATATCCTTTTCAAATGGTAAATAAAATTGAAATACAATATACAGTACTGTCGATTGAACTACTACAAATCATTTTCATTTTTGTTATGTATTTTGATTGACACAATATGTTTTATCATTTATTTAGTACTTATTCTTTAATTATTACTTTAATAATATTGTCAACAGTTATATTTAATAAGATATTTGAAAACATTTTATTTCTATCGATATTAGGAACATGCTCATATGTCTACTAATTTGTTTTCCATACTATAGTACACGGACGTCAATGTAAAAAATAATAAATCTTATAATGTCATTAATGAACTAATGATAAGTTATTTTCTGATTTTATTATATTATATTTTATAATTTTTGTTTTTATGTCGTTTTGTCCGCATTTTACTCACATGTTAGTTGATATTAAATTTCAATTGTAATTTGATAAATTACTGAATAAATTAATTAAATTACATATTCTACGAATACTTTATTTTTAAATAAGTTTTTCTAAAATACAAAATTTTCAAACTATTATATTAGTATTAAAATCACATTATTATAATAGGGTTAGCTCAACTTGCACATTTAAGTTGATTCAAACAGATAAATCATGTATACTTTAAATATGAATCCATTAAAAACGTATCTAGTATGAATATGCCATAAAATATTTTATAGACAAAAAGGACACGAATCTTAATAAATTCTTTATAAACATATTTTTAACTATAAATACAAAGTTCAAACAAAATGTAATAAAATTTAATATTACAGTTGAAAATAAAATACTATTTAATATACAGTTTAATATTACAGTCGTTTGAAAGACTCATTTCGTGAAATCATTTCAGATGTTATGAATCTTATCAAGATTAGCTAATTTATAATTTTAAATACATTATATAAATCTTACGTATGTATGCTTGAGATGTGAATACAATAGTTTCTCAAAGTATAAACTAGCGATAAATCTGGGGACAAATATTGCCGCCTAATAAATGATTGCATAATAAATACATGACTTGTATTATGTGGGCGGATATGTGATATTATAAATATATATATATATATATATATTTATATTATATTATATTATAAATGCCAGAATCAATAGATCAAATTTAAAATATAATAATATAATACTTAAAGTTTTATTTCGCAATTTGGTTATAACTTATGTGGTAAACATGGATAGGTATAATGAAACTTATTATATAAAGGTTATATTTTATATTTAACATTTAACGTTAAGTATGCATAAATGTCACTTATTTTTTATTAGACTTAAAATTAATCTGTCTCCAATTAAGTAAACATGGATAGGTATAATGAAACTTATTATATAAAGGTTATATTTTATATTTAACATTTAACGTTAAGTATGCATAAATGTCACTTATTTTTTATTAGACTTAAAATTAATCTGTCTCCAATTATTTTATTCTAGGGAATTGATGCAAAAACAATCTTGATAAATACATTTACTTTAACAACATTTAATACAAGAATTTCTATTAATAGTGTTTAAAAATTTGCCTTTTCATTTATTTTAATAATAGATAATAATATTATATAAAATCTGAATTTTAAATATAGCAAATGTATAATATTATTAATAAATGTTTTATAGTCCATATTGTATTAATTTATTAAACAGTGTAAATGTCAAGATATTCATTACATATTAGTAGGCACAGTGGGTGTAAAGTATAAATATATTATTTTTAGTATTTACAAGGATTACAAATAATAAGTAAAAATTATGAGTTATTTATTTAAATTAGTAGACAAATTGTTATTTGAATTAATGATTTTTGAGATGTATAAAATGTTAATAAACTGGTTTAGCATAGAATTCTAATTATAAAATACATACTTCATTAAAATTTCTTTAATGAATTGGAAATGTACTGGAAAACTTTATTTAGACTGAGAATCCAATTAACATACAAAATGTCATTTGTAACAAGAACTGTTTTAAATAGAATTTACTATAAATAATTAACAATTAAAATTTATATTTCAAAATTAAAATTAGATATTTATAAAAAAAATTATTAATAGAAATTCAAACAAATAATTGAATTTAATTGTTAAGAGAAATTTAACTGAATATTTTTAGTAAACCAGGTAAAATGCCTTTATATATATAAATTCACCACTTAAACAATAAACAATTTTTAAATTATTAAATTTTATAAGTTCTACATAGGGTGACCAGAACGTCCTCCGTAGGGAGGGTTGTCCTCCTTTGGATCCCTCAAAACACTGTCCTCCCCGGTGTCTGAGGATGACATTGAGATGTCCTCCTTGGACATAAATCGCATAAAAATGTATATTTTTTGCTAATTTTAAATGTTTTATAGTAAGTATGTGTATATAAATACGATTGTATTATTCAATTCAATACTATTTTTGACAAAATACTATTTAAAGATTGTTTTATCAAATAAAGTTCATACTCGCCTCAATAAATATAGTAGTTTTATAAAGTTAATTATTTAAAATTTAATTATTTTGTAAGAATATCTTGAATTTATTTGATGAGTATTTTAAGTTATTTAAGTGTATACAGACAAATAATTAATTCGGATTTGAAAATAGCCTGTCCTCCTCACGTCCTCCCCATAACATTACATTTATGGCAAATGTGCTCCTTGGTACTCAAAATTTTCTGGTCACCCTAGTTCTACATGATTTTGAACAAATTAATAATATCAATGATATTTTGATAATTATTTTAAATTAAATCTAAAAAATATAAATTACTTATATAAAATAAGTTATTGAAACAAAACCTTAATTATAAATTACTTTAATTGTTCACCCCTAATGACAATGATTTTTATATATAAATAGCAAATCTTTTTCTGTTGTAACGTTAATATATTTATTTCGATATTTTTTATTTGTTTATATCATAAATCCATTTATTTATAGCACAATATATATCTGGTAATTGATTTATGAATACAAATATTAATGCTATATTACTACTAAGGATTTACTTAACACAAAACAAATATATAATAATATAAAACACTATATATCGTATATAGTTATACAATGCATGTTTATAATGTATTTTTGTTATGTTTTTTGTATACTTTATAATAAAATTTATGCCAAAATCCTATTTTTGTATTTAATATAAATCTGATATACAATGGTTTCTATAAAACCTTTCTACTTGGACGTTTAGTTAACATTTTTATAACTTTTCATTCGTTTATAATATATATGACAATTGTATAATGCTTTTTTGAAATTAAAAGTTCCAAGAAGTCTTTGAAAGTTGTATTTATAGATATTGAACAGTTAGAAATCGATCAAAACAAGTTAGTTTGAATTAAAAAGTATTTTTACCCTGATGCACTTGTAGCAAGAAGCCTACCTAATACATTGTGAAAAATCTTAAAAACTAGATTATCACTGATCAGTTATGTATATCGATGAAAAACTACTCAACAAAACTTGTGTTCAAATGACTGTTCAAAGTAATTTACTCGTGCTACTAAATGTTGTCAATATTATTGTTAATAAAATACAACTTAAGTTTCAAAATATCTCTTTATAATTGACACTATGAAAAACCAATGAATAATTAGTTGACCTATTGATTTAGATTAGTTAATTTGTTGTATGTAATATAAAGTTCATTATAAATGTTTACAATTTTTGGTATAATTTTTTTACATTTAATTTCGGTAGACTTTACGGTCGGACTATTTGAACAACAGTGTAGAAAAAGTACATAGGATGTAAAGTTCATAACAGTTTAATATAATGTTGAAAACATTTCACACTATTACCACATATCAAACAAATCCCCAGACAATACCCTACTCTTTATATTGAAATCTAGTGCCAGAATATGGACCTTACCTTTACTATTATTTACTATAATCTCAGCATTTATCAAAAGTCTGACTTTCCAAAGTAAACCAAAATTGCATTTCATTCATATTATTTTAGTAAAAACACTTCCGACTATTCCCATAGCTTTTGTTTTTAAAATTATTGTAAGAAATATAAACATGTTTTATAAATTAGAATATAGTAAATACAACATTGAATTGTAAAATTTAATTTAATTGTAAATTATAAATTATTAGTAGATACAATAATAATTTAATTCAGTATTTTAATTAAAAATGTCATTCATAGATGAAATAAATGTGAAAATCATATGTAATTTAGTACTAGACATAAGAAATTATTTTTCATAAAACTTTCACAAGAAATGAAATCTTTGTTTGACTTTCATATAAAAGCATAAGTTTTATAAAAATTTCATTTTACAACTCTTTGGTAACAAAAACAGATAAAATGTATTAATTTTATAACTTATATAACACGATAAAACTTTTACAAATGATTTGTAAAAAAGTTTAGGAAAAGCTTTTGTGTGTGTTTTGTATGAAAATTATGTTTTGTCTGAAAAACCTATTGATATCATTGAGTGTCATAACAGTTATCAACAGTGAGAACACAACCAATCAATTCAGTGGCAAAACTATCATCTATTCGGTCGAAGACTTGGACACATCGGCGGGCTATCACTATCAGCACAGTTACCCACACCACTATCACCACCAGTACCCCCATCACTCTCAGCCCCATTCCTCCACATACCATCACCAGTACCACCCGACACCGCACCACTCGACGCCCACCTATCACTCGCACAACTACCACAGCCCTCACAGTTACTCCTATAGTAAACACTATCCAAAGCATTATCACTCTCACGGACACCTCCACGCACACCACGGCTCCCACCACGGGGGACATGGAGGTGGGGACGGGTATGGCGGTCACCACAGTGGACACAGCCACCATACAGACTATAAGTATGAGTGCCATTTGATTTTAATATGTACTGTATACTAGTTTCTACATTATAATTATCAAAATTCAAAAAATAATTAAATAAAATTTTAATTCTAATTAATTTTAAAAAATATTAGTTATGTTTTTCAGTGATGAGGCAAATATGAAAATGAATTTGATTAGCATATTAGTGCAATTATAGCGTTAATGATAGCACATTTGCATTTAGTACTGTACTGTACTGTACTGTATGAGCACAGGTATGAATAAAAATGTTGATCGTGTTTGTGACATAAAATCCTAATGAGATTTAATAATAAGTCTTATGACTTAATGTTTGCTTTTTCACTCATCTATTGATTATTGTAGTAGTATTTGATATTATATTTCGTTTTCTATTAAGTAAATGAAAACAATTTTTTTATTAGTATTCAATAGCTTGACAAATATTCTATAGTAATAAAACTTATAATGGATTAATAAAAAGGGTCTATTTTTAGTAAATTTTTACACAATTAATGCATTAAAAGTAAATTTAAAAATAGATGCACCAAAATAGTATTAATATAATTAATAAAATGATTTTCTAATAGCAAAGCGTGGGATTCCAGTGGTCACGGAAGTAATGGGTATCACAATAATTATGGTAAAATTTATTATTTAGTCCCAGTCCTCCCCCACTATACAAATATTATGTGGATTATGAATATATTTTTACTTCATATGACACTAAAATCAATACTTTTTTTGTACTAAATAATTGAATGCGTTTTTTAAATCAAATATAAGGCAATACTGGATGGGATAGTCATTCAGCCGCACATCACGGCAACCATTGGGGCAAATATGGGAGCGGTAGTCATGCGGGACATTATGGGGATTGGGTGGATAAGGCCCAGTGGCATAAAGATAAAGGTGTTTACATTTTAAATGATTATTTATTTGTTTTTTATTAACATTTTATTAATATATTTGGTTTGAGTAGGAGATGGGTATGTGAAGAAGTGGTCGTGGGATAAGGAAAATGGGTATTCATTTCGATAATACAATTATTTTATGTTTATTACTACTGTAACTTCAATTTTATAAGCATCTTGGCTATATTAAATGTTTAGATAGAAGTTAATTATATTAGAAATTTTTTTAATATTTATTTTATTATACAATTAAATAGTTTAGATCTAGAAATATCTAAATATTTTTTTAAATGATTTTAATTAACAAATATAATGCTAGCTTCAAAAAGGCAGCCAATATATACGGGGCCAGTCATGCACAGCACAACCACGTAGACCACGGCCGGCACTACCATCACGACCAACATGGATCACATGGACATCAGGCGTATGGCGCACACGGCGCTCATAACTGTAATTATTTGGAAAATCAATACTATTTTATACAATATTACTCTAATTAATATTCAGTTTTTATATGAAAATTGAGTTTTACTGCATTTTATATTTTTAATGAATGAGTTTTTACAAAATAAATGCCTTTCCCTTTGATATATAGCTGATGGACATCACAGTCACGGCTACACTCATGGCTCGCAGGGCACCCACGGTCACAGTCATGGACACTATGCCCACCATAAGCCACACTACTATTATGCACATCACTACTAGTATTAACCATTAGATTATATTTAGGTTTTTATTATATTACTTATAATTTATATAATTGACTATTATTTATAGTATTATTTTTGTATGTCTCAATTTTGGACATTTATTGTTATTTTTTATTTTTCAATTTATCCATTTATTTAATACATTTAATTCAATTTTAACATTTATTAATCTAGTTTTAGCTATAATTCTGTATATAATTATAAAATAATAAAAATATAGTACTGTATAATGATTTAGTAAAAATTATAATTCTTTTTAATCTCATTAAGCAATTGTGTGAGAATCAAGTGAGTAGGCTATAACACAGAGAGTTTATCAATAAATAATTGTACCTGTTTAGATAAACAATGATTCAGCTCTACATTGATCAAATGATAGGTCAGTTAACCTGAATTGTCTAGTTTGTTTGAACTTATTGTACAGTGAAGTACAGTATACCTTATAAGTATACAGTATACTTATCATTGTATTTAATTATCATTACTTTGAGGTGTTGACCGACTCATCAATAAATTAAAGACTAAAACACAGTATTCAATACAATATGACCACAGGTTTGAACGGAAAGTTTGAGATCCCAGTGAACCCTAAGATCACAAGTATATTATTAATTAGATTTAACACTTTTAGCTATAATTAATAGCAGAATAAATTATATGACCTCAACTATACATTAGGTTAGACTATAACGGTTATAGTTTACAAACATATCCATTCAATGACTTGGAAATGCATTTTATTAGACATTTCTGTAAAATCATTCAACATTTATATTTCAATGTGAAAAACCTAAGAAAATAAATTAATAATTCTGTTGTTTGTTTGTAGAAAAATATAATTTTGTTTTCATTTCACTGTCCATTTCCTGGAGGTATAAAAACAAAGGTATGACTTGTTTCATAGTTTTGTGAAACAATATTTTTACAATAAATATTTTTGTGAATAATAAAAGTAATGTTTATTTTCACAGGTATTTGGTCACCAAACCTACTATTTACTAAACACCGCTATATTCATATATTATTTAAATATTTAACAATAATCTGTATTATAATTGAAATCGAGAGCAAAGTGGTCGACAAAAACTGTTCGCCACTTAACCACACATCCCGACCCCAAAAATATCAGAGGTTTTTATTTCAATGTTAATTAATTATTTTCATTTCTTTGTTAATCATTTATTTATCGCTAATGTCTGCGAACCCAAAGGCTATTCATATTCAGCTCCGGTATCCTCACAATTACGCCCAAAATCCAGATCCCAACCGAACTGACGGGGAGTGTGGCGTCGGGTCTGTCCATAGGACTCCCCATTAAAGTGAAATTTCAGTCACAATATCAGTTGATGTCTGAATGGATTAAACAGGTGTTGGTTGACAAAGCCCAGGGTCTGACTAAAAATCTCAATTCATTTGGTCTGACTTTATCTCAATTATTAGGTAATTATTACTAGATAATTATAACTAGGTAATTTATTAGATTGTCAACTAATTTAACAATTTTGAATTTATAGCAAATTTAAACCCGATATCCAATGCCGGTGCTCTCACAGAATCGCTTAGTAGTAAAACAAATGGAAATTCTGGCGATACTACTACTGGTGCCAATATTTCTGGTTCTGTTGCCAGTGGTAGTGCTAATCGCATGGATTCTGATGCTACTGGTGCTGCCAATGATAGTGATGGGTCTGATGTCATTCATGACCATAATAGCCATCAGGACAGCCATCAAATACATTTGCAAAAGAAATTGGCTAATACTAGTCGATCGCACGCCAGAACTCAGTTTTATAAGGTATGACCTGGAGTCTAACCTAAACTAATACAAATTAGGTTTTTAATTAATGGCCTGATAACATACAATACTGTTAAATAATTAAATAATTATATATTGCATTGAATTTAAATATTTTCGTAAAAACAATAGAAACTATATATAGATTTATAAATGTTTTTTTTTGTTCACAAGTCAGTTATAATCAAATAGAAAACACTGACTTGAAAGGAAAATAATCAAATATTTATTTCATTAGTCTATTAATTGTTTTCAATTCATTAATTTATAAATAAGCAATTACTAAGAATGTGGTGCAAAATAGCATATCTAATGAAGCTATAGTTAAATATGTCAACTATAATTACGTCAAATGGTTAACAATTTTTGTTTATTTTGAATAAACCTATAGACTATAGAAATAAGTCATAAGACATTAGGAAGGAGTTGTCTTCAAAGGGCTATTTGTGAGGTCTCGCAAACACCACTCATTGCACCCAATACTGGACTAATCGGACAATTGATTGACATGTTTCTTACGTAAGTCTATAAACAAATTAAACATGTTACTAATACATCTCTCTCTCTCTCTTTCTCTTTCTCTTTCTCTCTCTCTCTCTCTCTCTCTCTC
>CAJPVJ010000173.1:0-34623 GCA_905397405.1 Oppiella nova
TTTAGTCATAATTTTCCTTTGTTTAAGTTACTTTCTCTACAGTAATCTCTTACTGCTTCTTTTGCAACTTACACAAACTATATTACAAACCCGATGAATCATCCTCATTGTTTTTACTTTGAGTGAATTGTTGAGATACATTAAGTGTGAACCACTCTAGTAGGCTATCTCTATTTATTGGGTCTGTCTTGTTAGGCCAATTGGAAACAAGATAATGATCACAGCCAGACAGTCTAGAATAGTCTGGGTCAGTAGAGATAAAATCTATATCTGTTAGATTACGAGGATTAACATTAATACAATTCTTAATTAATTCTATAAAATGATTAGGATCAACATCAGCAAAAAGATCATTAAGATACTTCGAAACATAAAAAACACTTTTATCATCTGTAGAATTACGTACTATTATTAATTTGTCATTAACCCACTCCAGGAATGTTGCATTTAATATGCTCGTTATGTCTGTGCCATTTCTATTATCACTTATAAACTCAATTTCTATATTTTCCATCTAACTTATCCTCCGTTTAAATTGTTATAAAGCTTAAAAAAGAAAATACTTAACATTCTTTAATAGAATTGTAATATATATTTTTTTTGCAATATATTTATAATCTTCTTTAATTTTTTTTATTACATAATAGTTTATAATTTGTAATAAGTGGGATTATTTACTTTTTTATTTTTAGTTTAGAACTTATTTTTAGTAATAATATTAAGGATGGAATGGTAGTAATAATAGTAAATATAAAGAAATTCTTCCACCCGAATTCTATTACTAAATATCCTGAAATTATTGGGAAAATTGATCTAGAAAAGCCCATCATGGATGAAAAGAATGAATATTGAGTTGCACGAAATTTACCTTTACATAAAGAAGCAATAAAAGATATATAAGCCGCCATAGCCATACCACCAGTTATACTTTCAAACCCCATAGTAATAAATAATAATAGTAAATTTTTACCGTAAATTTCTTGTATAATAAAGAAAGTATGAGCTATAGCATGAATAATGCCAAATATTAATAAACTATCTATGATATTCTTTTTTTTCATTATAAAACTTGCTATTAATCCACCTATTATAGAGCTAATTATACCAAAGAATTTTCCAGCACTTGCTATTTCAATCTCGTTATAACCAAGATGAATTAGAAATGGATTAATCATCATGCTAATAAAATTATCTGGTAATCTATATAAGATTAAGAAAATCATTACGAATAGGATAAAAGAAAATGATCCTACAGGTTTTAATATATTTTTAATAAAAGAGATTAAATTTTTTTCATGAGATATTAGAATAGGATTTATATTAATAATATTTTGATTTATGGGGCTAATTATTTCATTTTTAAAATATTTGATGCTAAATACTAAAATTATAGAAAAAAGAAATATAATAATAGCAAAAACTACGTATACTTTATTCCATCCAATATAAATAGATAAATATATGGAACCAGAATTTGAAAGTAACATACCTATACGATAGCCAAAAATATAAATTCCAGATATTGTGCCTTGTAATTCTTTTGTAATAATTTCAGTACGAAGTGCACCAAGAATCGTATCTTGAGCTGAACTTAAGAAAGATATTATTAAACTAATTATAGCAAATAATAATAGACCATTATGTGGATTCAAAAAACTTAATATAAATATAAAGCTAGATAAAAAAAGTTGTATTAGACAGATCCAAGATAATCGATGCCCTAATATATTATTTAACCATCTAATCTTTATTAGATCAAAAATTGGGGCCCATAGAAAATTTATAGAATAAGGTATTAATATAAAAGCAAATATACTAATTGATTCTAAGTCAATATTTTCTTTAGCCAACCAGTAATTTAAGCTATTTCCAGTTATCATTATAGTAAAACCACTAATGAAACCAAATAGTCCTACAATAAAGAATTGTCCATTGGTTAACATAATATAATATCTTTATAGAATTCAAAGATCCTTATATCGAATTACTAAATACTTTGCAATTGGGATTAGAATATTTTGTTTATTAATTTATTTATTTAATATTAATCATGTATTTAATAATTCTTAACGTAAAGTTTTATAAGAAGTCTATTGACTTTAGCGGTTTTATACTACTATAATTTCTGAGATATACAATTTATTTAATTATAAAATAATATGAGATGCTCATCTTATTGTACTGCTGTGAAATATAAGATGAATGATTTAGTAGAAAGTCTTAATAAATTTGGTTTAAATCCACAACATTTTGATGAGGTACTTTACATTCAAAAGGAAATCAAAAAAGATATAGAATATATAGATGTCTTTGTGTTTCCATTTGGTTGTGTAACTATATGGGGGGCTGAGGAAAGTCAAGAAAGAGTTATTCTTAATGACATTAATGAATCTCAGTCTGGCCATATTGATTATCCATCATCAGACTTTATATATTTTGATTATAATGAAAATATAGATAAGACATTTATTGATGAAGAAAAAAATAAGATAATTTTAGCAGACAAATCAACTTTTGTTAAATTATCTATTTCTCATGCATTAGCCCAATCAGTTAAGCTTAGTGTGCTGGAAAGATCAGTTGCTAATTTAATAGTTAAAACATCTCCTATTCAAGAAGAATTAGCAAGAACTGGTAGTGTATCTCTCTCTAAAAAAGAAATATCACAACAAATTGGTATATTGTTCAATGAACGTTATTCAATTAATTTACATAGTGATATACTTGATACACCAGAGTTTTTTTGGCGTCGCCCTAGCTATGAGCCTTTATACTTAATGACAGTAGAGTTTCAAGATATCCAAATTAGGCAAAATATTTTAAATCATAGACTCAATATGATACATGAACTTTATAATATTTTATCGAATGACCTAAATTATAAACATTCAACTAGGCTTGAATGGATTATTATAATCCTTATTACTATGGAAGTTATTCTTTCTCTTGCTCACGATAATCTTTTTTTTAAAATAGTTAATTATTTTTTTAATATTTAGTAATATTAAATCTATATAGTGCACCTCTAAAATACTGTATGGGGCTAGTATATTTCAATTTTTCTATAAAATATTTAAAGTAATTTAAGAGCTTTATAATGTTATATTTCTTAGTTTCAGTAGACTTATAATAACAATTATAGTATAAACATGTAAGAAAGCCTTGTAATTTCTTTAATTAAACGAAAGAGCAATGAACTACTTAAAGGTCTATTAAAAAACAGACTATGAAACTATATCATAGAGATGTATGAAAAAATTGTTATTGATAATATTAGTAATTGGGAAGAAGAAAGGAAACAAGTTCTAGTAAATATAGAATATATTTATAGTCTTAACGTTATATGGTGTATTACTCTTTCTTTTTATTCTTAGATATTATAGAATAAGTAAAATATAAAAATTATAATAGTAAATAAATGGTAGTGGAAATTGATAAAAAAGAATTAAATTGTTCTTTTTGTAGTAAAAATCAGTATGAAGTAAAGAAATTGATTGCTGGTCCAACGGTGTTTATTTGTAATGAATGTATAGAACTTTGTGTTGATATTATTAAAGAGGAGAATAAAGTAGCACTTAAACAATATTCTTCTACTATTCCAACACCAGAAAAAATATGTACTATATTAAATGATTATGTAATTGGTCAAGATAGAGCTAAAAAAGTTCTATCAGTGGCTGTGTATAACCATTATAAAAGATTAGAATATATTGAAAAAGGTAATAATGATGTTGAACTAACTAAATCCAATATTCTTCTTATTGGCTCTACTGGTTCTGGTAAAACATTATTAGCGCAGACTTTAGCTAAAATTCTTGATGTGCCATTTACAATGGCTGATGCAACATCTTTAACTGAAGCTGGTTATGTTGGTGAAGATGTAGAAAACATATTATTAAGATTGTTACAAGCTGCTGATTTTAACATAATAAAGGCGCAAAAAGGTATTGTATATATAGATGAAGTTGACAAAATAGCTAGGAAGTCTGAGAATCCTTCTATAACACGGGATGTGTCAGGAGAAGGGGTGCAGCAAGCTTTGCTTAAGATTATGGAAGGAACAATAGCATCTGTGCCACCACAAGGTGGAAGAAAACATCCACAACAAGATTTTGTCCAAATAGACACTTCCAATATTTTATTTATCTGTGGCGGTGCTTTCATGGGAATAGAAAATATTATAGTTTCGCGTACTGCACAAAGTTCTATAGGCTTTGCTGCAAATGTACGTTTAGAAAAGGAAATGCGTCATAATGAAATATTAAAGTCATTGGAAATTGAGGATCTTGTTAAATTTGGGTTAATTCCAGAATTTATTGGTAGGTTACCAGTAGTTGCGACTTTAGATGATCTTGATAAAGAATCTTTAATGCAGATTTTAACTAAGCCTAAAAATGCTATAATAAAACAATATCATAAGTTATTTGAGTTAGATGAGATAGAATTATCTATTGATGAAGAAGCATTAGAGAAGATTGCTGAAAAAGCTTTAGAGCGTAAAACTGGGGCACGGGGATTAAGATCTATAATTGAGAATATTTTATTAGATAGCATGTATAATGTTATGGAATTGAAAAAAAAGAATATTCATATTTCAAAAGATGTTGTTGATGGTAAGGCTAATCCACTAGTTACAATGAAGTCTTGTATTAAACCTAATAAGAGACGTGTTGCTGTATAGATGCATATAAGGTAAATGAGCTTGCCTTTTGTGATTGTATTATTAAATTCTATTGGAGGACAAGTATATTCTTTAAATTAGCTTTTTTCTTAGTTTCTTACTTTAATAAGGTTTAATTTAGATCATACCTTTAACTTGAGAGCTCCATAATTTTTTATAGAGTCTACTATTCTTTAATAACTCTTTATGTTGTCCATCTTCTACAATACTACCTGATTCAAAGACTAAAATTCTGTCCATATTTAATAAAGTTGATAATCTATGCGCAATTACTAATACTGTTTTATTATGCATTAAATATTGTAGAGATTCTTGGATTAAGTTTTCAGTTTCACTATCTAAGCTACTTGTTGCTTCATCAAGAATCAATATTGGAGCATTTTTTAATATTGCTCTTGCGATTACTATTCTTTGTCTTTGTCCCCCGGATAAATTATTACCACGTTCTCCACATAGATTATCATAATTTTGTGGTAGGCTCATAATAAAATCATGTATATGGGCAATCTTTGCTGCTTCAATTACCTCTTCTTTACTAGCATCTTTTTTACCATAACTAATATTTTCTAGAATTGTTCGGTGAAATAAGATTGGTTCTTGTGGTATTACACTAATATTTTTTCTTAAGGAATCTTGAGTTACATTAATAATATTTTGATTGTCAATTAAAATCTCACCTGTTTCTATATCATGTAGTCTTGTAATCAAATTTACAAAAGTCGTTTTGCCTGAACCTGAAAAACCTACTAGTCCAACTTTTTGTTTACTAGTAATAATAATAGATTTATTTTTAAAGAAATTATTATTATGATAATTAAAAGTTACATCTTTAAATACTATTCCTCCTTTTGATACTACTAAAGTTTTAGCATCATTAGCATCAGTAATAACATAAGAAGACATCAAAGATAGACCTTGATTAAAAGAACCTATTTCTTCAAACATATCACCTATTTCTTGAGTTAAATCCCATATATCATCAGCAACAGAATTAGTTAGTGTAATTATTAATACACAATCTCCTATAGTTATTATTAGTTGGCTACGTAAAAAGGCAAGATAATAAAGCGTTATGAAAATCATTATAGAACAAGATAAACCAAGCACATAGCGTAATTTAAACATAAAAAATTGCATGGTTTGCTCATCTACGATAGCATTGCTTATTCGTGTATCAAGATGTTTTCGTTCAAAGCGATGTGAAGTAAACATACGTACAGCACTAATATTTGTAATTGAATCAACAATACTACCTGCTACCATAGATTTACTTTTAGCATAATTTAAAGAATATCTATTAATTTTATCGGTACAAAGAATACTAATACCTAAAAAGAAGCAAATCCACATTAAAAATATACTAGCAAATACGTAATGTACAAAATACATAGTAATAAAAGCAAAAATAATAACTGCTATCTTACGAATAATTTTTTCACAAAATGTAGAAATAATCATTTCAAATGATCTGGCTGTTTCAGTAATCCTATTAGTAATATGGCCGGCAAGGTTATCTTGAAAAAATTTATGACTATGGTACTGAGTATAATTATACAATTCATCTAGTATATTGCCTTTTATATAAGGCATTGTTTTAAGGTAAATGTAATCATATGTTCGGAATATGATGTTAAGCATTTCCCACCATAGAGCATATAATCCTGCCCAAAATATCATAGAAGATTGCAAATCTTGTGCTGTCTTATCAGAAAAAGATTCAATTAAATTAATAATCTTTTTTAATAATATACTATCAATTGTTGGTATCATGCCTGTAAGTATGCATAATATAATCAAAGTAAAGATTTTTATTTTATTATGTTTTAAAAAATAGAAACATAATCCAATTAAAGAATTTGGAAAAGTAAAGTCTCTTTTCACAATATGTACCTCATACAGCCTATACTTAATAATTTAATGAATATAAGTTGCTAATTATTATATAAAATTTACAACTTTAGTTTAGTACATTTATCACAAATTAACTCTAATTGCCAAGCAATTAGCAATAGATTATTAATATGCAGTATTTTAAATTAGGATAATTGTTATATAAATAAAAATAAAAAAAGCTATAAATAATTTAACAAATGAATAAGTTATTATTAGGAATAATATTATTTTCAGCATTTCTGGCAATGTCCAAAAATAAGTAGTAATATAGTTGATATTACAAGACTAATAGTCATAGTTTGGTCATAGTTCTATAAATATCTACTAATTTATAACCAAAATATTTATTAATAATTATTGATTTGAATATACAAATCTCACTATTAGTGTTATCTTAGTCAACAATTGTAATCTTAAATTAATTTTATAATAAACAAAACTTGATTCTATATTACTAAAGTGTTACAAAAGAAGGATTATAAGAATTATTTTGATTGTTTAAAATGAAAACAAAAAATTCATCTATTAATGATAATCACTCGACTAAAAAAACTAAAGATTTAGTAAAAATTGATTATGACCCCTTTTCTGATGTTAAATATATTTGCCAATCTGCAACTCTTATTACTGAGTCTGTACAAAAGGGCTTTGATGTAGCCCAATTGTCAAATGGAGATATTACGGTTACGGAAGTTACAATAGTAAATGTTTTATATAATTGGGATCCTATAAAACAAAAATTTGTAAAAGCAGGGCAAAATTATAGTCTTAATCAACATGAGTTTTGATATTTGCTTAAAGAATTAGTTTTATATTAGTTAAATTGTATTAATTAGTTGTAGTATGTTGATTTTAATTTGATTTCTTATCTAACAAAGATATAATCTAGTTCATAAGTCATTAGTGAGAAGAATGATAATAAAAAGTAAGTTAATTAAGGAATGGTAATAAATATGGAGTTTGATCCAGTTTTATTTTCGCGTATACAGTTTGCTTTTACTATGAGTTTTCATATTATTTTTCCATCATTTACGATTGGTCTTGCTAGTTGGCTTGTAGTAGTAGAGGGTTTGTGGTTAAAAACCTCTAATGATATTTATCAAGAAATATATAAGTTTTGGGTTAAGATTTTTGCAGTAACATTTGGTATGGGAGTAGTATCTGGTGTTGTAATGTCTTACCAATTTGGTACTAATTGGTCTGGTTTTTCTGATAAGGTAGGAAATGTTTTAGGACCACTTCTTGCTTTTGAAGTATTAACAGCATTCTTCCTTGAATCATCTTTTCTTGGTGTTATGTTATTTGGTTGGAATAGAGTAGGTAAGATTACACATTTTATATCTACTTTAATTGTTGCGTTTGGTACTATTACTTCTGCCTTTTGGATTTTATCTGCTAATAGTTGGATGCAAACTCCTGCTGGGTATAAGATACTTAATGGTGTTATATATCCTACAAGTTGGCTTGAAATTATTTTTACTCCTTCTTTTTTATATAGATTTTGCCATATGATTACGGCATCATTTTTAACTTCTGCTTTTGTTATAGGTGGAGTATCTGCTTGGTATTTAATACAAAAACGTTATGTTGCTCACGCTAAAATTATGTTCTTTATGGCAATGTTAATGGCAGTATTTGTTACTCCTGTACAACTTTTCATTGGTGATTTACATGGATTAAATACATTAAAACATCAACCAGCAAAAATTGCAGCAATGGAAGGTATATGGAATAGTGAGAAAGGAGCTAGTCTTAACCTTTTTGGTATTCCAGATCCACAAGAAGAAAAAACAAAATATGCTATAAAAATTCCAAAACTTGCTAGCTTATTATTAACACATTCTTTGAATGGTGAGATAAAAGGGTTAAAAGAATGGAAAAAAGAAGAACGTCCACCGGTATTAATAGTATTTTGGTCTTTTCGTGTTATGGTAGGCATTGGTATATTAATGATAATCACTGGCTCCATAGCATTATATTTATATTTACGTAAAAGGTTATTTGATACTAAGTGGTTTCAATATTGGTGTATAATTATGTCTCCATCTGGTTTTGTAGCAATATTGGCTGGTTGGTTTGTTACAGAAATTGGTAGACAACCTTATATAGTATATAATTTAATTAGAACATCTGAAGCAACATCACCAGTATTAAGCCAATATATATTAATATCACTAAGTGCATTTATTGTAGTCTATCTATTTATATTTGGTGCTGGTATTTATTATATTATGCACTTAATAAATAATGGACCTATGATTATAGATAAAGAAGCAACATATGGTGTTAATGCCTTAGGTAATCCATTATTATTAATTCAAGAAGAACCAGAAAAAGGAGAAAATCATGCTTAATTTTTCTTCTTATATAGACTTACCTTTAGTATGGGGTGGACTAATTTCTACTGCTATTTTCCTTTATGTATTATTAGATGGGTTTGATCTAGGGATAGGAATATTATTTCCATTTGCACCAACTGATGATTGTCGTAATAGGATGATGAATTCTATTATTCCGTTTTGGGATAGTAATGAAACTTGGTTAGTATTAGGAGGTGGGGGGTTATTTGCCGCTTTCCCACTGGCTTATTCAATTTTAATGCCAGCATTTTATATTCCAGTGATATTAATGTTGCTTGGTTTAGTCTTTCGCGGGGTAGCATTTGAATTTAGGTTTAAAGCATCTAATAAATATCGTTATATATGGGATTATTCTTTCCATTTTGGTTCTCTTTTAGCTGCAATATGCCAGGGTGTGATGCTTGGTGCATTTGTGCAAGGGGTAAAAGTAGATGGAAGAATTTTTGCAGGAGGGAGTTTTGATTGGCTTACACCTTTCTCTATGATGACTGGTATAGCTCTTATTTTTGGTTATGCTATGCTTGGTTGCAATTGGTTAATAATGAAAACAGAAGGTAATACTCAAGTATGGGCCCGTAAATCTGCATTTTATGTATTAATCTATGTCGTATTATTTATAGGTTTAGTAAGTCTTATTGTTCCATTCCTTAATGAACAAATTCGTATACGCTGGTTTAGTATGCCTAATATAATATATCTTTCTATAGTACCTATTTTAACTTTCTTAACGATTTTTTTATTATTTAAAAGCCTATGTAATAATAAAGAAGTAACACCTTTCTTTTATTCAATTATGCTTTTCATACTTTGTTATTTAGGATTAGCTATAAGTATATGGCCTTTTATAATACCTTATCAAGTATCTTTAAAACATGCAGCTGCAGCGCCAGAATCACAGTCACTTATGTTGGTGGGAGCGTTAGTACTACTTCCAGTAATACTATCTTATACTATTTATTGTTATTATGTATTCCGTGCGAAATCGACTCATCACCCAATGTATTAATAAGTTACAAGTAAAATCTTTACTACAGATACGTAGTTTAAAAGAATGGAGCTGGTTTATTATATTATGGTTAGGTGGTTTAATATCTACACTATTAATATCATATATAATAAAGGCTATTTTATGGTTATTAGGTTAAAGTTATATATCTAATCTAAGTTATCTAGAAGTATTAGTGCTTATATAAAATTAATTAATCTTAAATTTATCTAGGTAAGAATGATCATCTTCACCATAGCTTTAAATTAAGAATTAATATACTATTAAAACGGTTTTATAGTCTACAGTGTCATTCACAAAGCTTGATACAAGCGAATTTTTTGCCATTCGCCTGCTCTCACGTAAATAGTACACAGCGCAAGGTGTAGTCTCAAATTCATCTTGTCTGAGACTTTGTGAATTTAGCTGTATCTTAACTATTTTATTATCCCATTGAAAACTTTTAGATTAAATATAATTAAATTTTACTAACTTAATACCTAATAATAATTAAGTTTATTTAAATAATAATTAATCCTTTATCTTGTAATATAAATAATATTAATTATAATACACTCTAATGTTTTTAATCTGAGTAATGTTGAGTTGTATGGTAAGTAAATCAAAATCTATTTTTTTCCCAGCTATTTTAGGTAATATATTAGAGTATTATGATTTTACAGTATATTCAGTATTTTCATTAGCTATTGGTCGTACATTTTTTCCTCAAGAATCAGAATTTTTACAAATTATATTAAGTCTTTCAGTATTTGCAGTAGGATTTTTAACTAGACCAATTGGTGGTATATTTTTTGGTTATGTAGGAGATAAATATGGTAGACGTATTTCTTTAATAATTGCTATGCTTGGTATGGCTATACCTACCTTTGTTATAGGGTTAATTCCATCTTATCATGATATAGGTATTTATGCACCGATAACATTAATTATTATGCGTTTAATACAAGGTTTGTCTGTTAGCGGTGAAGGTACTGGTGTTGCTATTTTTATTTTGGAACATCATAAAAACTTGCGACCTGGATTTACAGGTGGTTTAGTAAACGGTTCTAATATTACCGGTACTTTATTTGCTACTTTTATAGGTATTATAATTGAACAATATTTTTATCATATTGAATTTGCTTGGAGATTTGCTTTTTTACTAGGTGGTTTTATAGGATTTATAGGTTTTTATCTACGTATGATAGGAGAAGAAACCCCAGTCTTTAAAATGTTAGAAGAGCAAAAGAAAACGCTGAAAGCACCTTTTACTAATGTTATTAAAACAGCATGGCGTGCAATGTTTTTAACTTTCTGTGTTGGTAGTATTGCTAGTAGTTTTGTTTATTTAATTAAAACTTATATAAATATTTATTATAAAAGTGTTATGCATCTCGATAATAAAACAGCTCTTATTTATTTATCATATACGTCGTTTATATTAATGATATCTATGCCATTATTTGGCGGTATTTCTGATATTATCGGTAAATTTAGAACAATAATTCTAGTTAATTTAGTAAATCTAATATTAATCTTACCTATTATGTTATTAATGACGTCTGCAGAAACATTGAAGCAAATTATTGCATTAACTATGTTAGGTGTTCTTGGAGGGGCAATTGCAGGAGTAGCTTATATATTCTCTATATCTTTATTTACACCTGAACAGAAATTTTCTGGTGTTGCCTTTAGCTATAATTTAGGTATAGCTACCTTTGGCGGTACTAGTCCTATTATAGCACATTGGCTTATTAAAGAGACAGGGTTAACTTATTCTCCAGCCTTCTACATGATGTTTTTATCTAGCGCATTTTTAATAGTTCTTTATTTAATGCGCAATATAATAAAGCAGTTACTTGGTGAAGGAAGCAAGTTTTAATAATTTCCTTTATGTATTATTAGATGGGTTTGATCTAGGGATAGGAATATTATTTCCATTTGCACCAACTGATGATTGTCGTAATAGGATGATGAATTCTATTATTCCGTTTTGGGATAGTAATGAAACTTGGTTAGTATTAGGAGGTGGGGGGTTATTTGCCGCTTTCCCACTGGCTTATTCAATTTTAATGCCAGCATTTTATATTCCAGTGATATTAATGTTGCTTGGTTTAGTCTTTCGCGGGGTAGCATTTGAATTTAGGTTTAAAGCATCTAATAAATATCGTTATATATGGGATTATTCTTTCCATTTTGGTTCTCTTTTAGCTGCAATATGCCAGGGTGTGATGCTTGGTGCATTTGTGCAAGGGGTAAAAGTAGATGGAAGAATTTTTGCAGGAGGGAGTTTTGATTGGCTTACACCTTTCTCTATGATGACTGGTATAGCTCTTATTTTTGGTTATGCTATGCTTGGTTNATCTGACATAAAGTCATTATAGCATACTACCATACTTTAGGGAAGTTATTTAAACTCGTGCCCGAAGATTTATAACATACTCTTTATATATACTATGCTAGTATAATTAAATTATTTAGTTAATATGGCAAAAATTTCTGGTTTTATCATTGCAAAAAATGAGTCTATGAGAATAGCAAAAGCTATTAATAGTATTAAAAATATTGTAGAAGAAATAATTGTTATAGATAGTGGTAGTATTGATAACACAGTACAAATTGCTAGGAATTTAGGAGCAAAAGTAATATTTAATGAATGGTCTGGTTATATAGCACAAAAATCTTTTGGAGAGAACTTATGTGAAAATGATTGGATAATTAATATTAATGGAGATGAAGAATTATCAGTTGAGTTACAAAATGAGATAGAATTTATTTTTTCTTCTGATATACAGGATAATTATTTTGCTTATCAGATTAAATTTTTGATAGTACATCGTAATGATTTAGAACCTCGGTTTTTAGCACCTTGTACTAAGGCTATAAGATTATATAATCGTAAGTTTGGTAGTTTTGCTAATAGTATAAAAAATACTACCCATGATTCAGTAGTGTTTAATTCAAAAATTAATATACAAAATAAAATTTATAATTTAAATGGTATAGCTTATCATCGATTTGGTATATCAATTGAATAATTAATTACCAAAGAATTTTTTTTTTCCCCAGAGCAAGCAAGAGATTTAATAAATCTTGGTAGGAATCTTTCGAAAATTAGAATTGCTAGTGAGATAATATTGTATTTTTGCAAAACATTTTTTATAAGACGATATTTTATTTTTGGCTTTGATGGTTTGTTGACTCTATGATTTTTGCTTTTATGAGGTTTATTAGACTTGCTAAAACAAGGGAATTAACAAGAGAGAATCTTAAAGATATTACATAATATTATAAAATTTAATTAGCGATTATTAAATTTAGTAATTCGTGATAACAATCTAGATTGTGTGAACAAGGAAGGGTACTATGACCAGGTCCATACTCATCTACTATATATTTAACAGTCCCATATAAAATGGCGGAGAGAAGGGGATTCGAACCCCTGACACGGTTGCCCGTGAACACGCTTTCCAGGCGTGCGCCTTAAACCGCTCGGCCATCTCTCCAAAATATTTAACAATTTCTTATATTTGTAAAATATATACTCTTTTTATATTGCTAGCTGTCAGTTCTAATAATAGTTATTTAATAATTCATTGAGGTGATGTCATTTTTTCATAAATTTTATCAGATAATTCATAATTACTAAATAACCTTTGTACATCGTCACTTTCTTCTAGAAGATCAATTAATTTTAATAATTTCTTTGCTTTTTCTTCATCTTCAATAATTATTGTATTTCTAGGAATCCAACCAATATAACATTCTTCAGGAACACCATATTTTTGGGTAAAAAATTCAAGGCAATGTGCAAAATCTTTAACATTAGTGTAAATAGAATGAGATTTATGAGAAACTATATCTATTACTCCTATTGTTAAAATTTCTTCTAACTCATCTTCTTTTGATAAGAGTGTGCTTATTGAAGATATTTCTATAGGATATTGTATTATTCCTAGATGATTAAATAAACAACTAACACTACCTGGGTCTCCTAAATTACCTGCAAATTTTGTAAAGGCTGAACGTATTTCAGCAGCAGTACGATTTTTATTATCAGTTAAAGTTTCAATTATTATTGCAATACCATCATTAGCAAATCCTTCATAACGTATTTCGCTATAATTTTCGTTATTAGTTACATCATTTGCATCATTAATTGCTTTTTCGATCCTTTCTTTAGGTAAATTATAGCTACGAGCTATTGTTATAGCACTTCTTAATCTAGGGTTGCTTTGTGGGTCTGTTAACCCTAATTTAGCTGCAGTAATAATTTCTCTTACTAATTTAGTAAAAATTTTTGCTCTTTTATTATCCTGAGCACCTTTGCGATGTTGTATATTTTTAAATTTTGAATGGCCAGCCATTGATATTCTTAAATTATTTCTTAAAGTTTAGTATAATATGAATTATAAATTAAATGTCAATTGCTTAAAAATTGATTCTTATTACAAGCCAGGGACTTAAATGCTTATAGTCATTATATCATAAAAACTGATATATCTAGATTATATTTTAAAAATAATTTGTTATATTTGACATATTTTATAATTATAGCTTATTATTAACTAAATATATTTATATTTAGAATTTACGTTTATAATATAATAATTAAACTATTAATATGAAATTATGAGTAATATCTTTATCATTTTAATGTATTTATTATTTAATAATGATAGTCTTGCATCTGAGCCTAAGCCATGGCAGATGTTATTACAATCTCCTGCTAGCCCTCTTATGGAGGAATTAACACAATTTCATAATTTCTTGCTTTTAATATCAGCTAGTATAATTTTTATTATTATAGCGTTATTAACCTATGTTTGTGTTAAATTTAATGCAAAAGCTAATCCTATTCCAGCTAAATTTTCACATAATTTATCAATTGAGATTATATGGACTGTGATCCCGATAATAATTTTGGTTGTTATTGCTGTGCCGTCTTTTCGCATTTTACGTATAGCAGAGAAAATTCCTCCAGCAGACATAACAATTAAGGTAGTAGGATATCAGTGGTATTGGCATTATATATATCCTGATCATAATAATATAGAATTTGATAGTTATATGATTGCAGATGAAAAGTTACAATCTGGTCAAAAACGATTATTAGAAGTTGATAATCGAATTATTATACCTGAAAATGCTACTGTAAAATTTTTGGTTACAGGAGGAGATGTAATTCATAGTTTTGCAGTACCATCACTTGGTATTAAAATAGATGCTGTACCTGGTAGAGTGAATGAAACTTGGACTAGAATTAGTAAAAAAGGTGTTTATTATGGTCAATGTTCAGAACTTTGTGGAGTGAATCATGGTTTTATGCCAATTGCTATTGAGGTTGTCAGTAAGGAGGAATTTGAAAAATGGCTAATTAGTGTAAAAACAAAACTTTCTATGAGTTCTAAATTGCCAATTATAGAGGGAATTGACACACTAGTTAATTTATCTCATAAATAAAAAATCTTATAAGCAAAAAGATTGGCCGAGATATACTTCTTTTACTTGATTATTAGCTGCTATTTCGCTAGGGGTTCCTTCTAATAATACTTTGCCGTCATAAATAACATAAGCACGATCAACAATATCTAAAGTATCTCGAACATTATGGTCAGTAATGAGAATACCAATATTACGGTCGCGTAAGTGCACAATTAGGTTTTTAATATCTGAAATTGCTAATGGGTCAATACCAGCTAAGGGTTCATCAAGTATAATAAATTTGGGTTCAAGAGCTAGTGTTCTTGCGATCTCTAACCTACGTCTTTCTCCCCCAGATAATCCCATTGAAGAAACGTTTTTAAGATGCAAAATTGAGAATTCTTGTAATAATACTTCAGTTTTTTGCTCAATAATTTTTTTATCATTATATATAATTTCTAATATTACTCTAATATTATCTGAAACGGAAAGACCGCGAAAAATTGATGATTCTTGAGGAAGATAACCGAACCCAAGCCTAGCTCTTAAATACATTGGTAAATGAGTAATATTCTGTTCATTAAAGAATAAATTACCTTTATCAGGTTTCATTAAACCTATAATAATACAAAAACAAGTAGTTTTACCAGCACCATTTGGACCAAATAGCCCAACTACTTCTCCTCTTAATAATTTAAGGGATATATCATGGAGTATTATTGTTTTATTATAAGACTTACAAATATTTTCTATTCTAAAATTATCTGTTTCTGAATGAAGCTCCATATATTATTTTTTTATAGATTTTAGTTTAACATAAAAAACTAATTTGTTAGTTTTCAAAATGTGATTTTGATGTTGTAATATTACATTACCAAGTAAAATAAGTTCCATTTTATCAATAAAATATTTAGCTGAGTCTGCAATTAATAATTCCTGATTACTCTCTCTTTTTGCTATTAATTTTGTTGGAACTAATATGTAGTCTATTACTTTTTTATTAGAAACTATTTTATAAATAACCTCTAAATCATTTGTTTTTAATATTATGTCATCAAAGTATAAGGTAACATTTCCTGTAAAATATGCATTTTGTTTATTTTGATCAATAATTAAACTATCAGAATTAATGTATAAGTTAGAGGGAGTAACTTGCCCATAAGATTCTATTATTATAAGAAATACTATGTATAAAAATATAAATTTTTTCATTTTAAAAATCTGATATATTAATATTTGCAAATACATTACCTTTAAAATTTACAATATTATTATCAGAATAAAAGAGGTTAGAAGTAACTTTAGAATTTTTGTAAGATAAAGTTACCCCCGTATTACTTATAATTTCTTTATTCATTAAGTTAATTTGTATTTTATCAGTACAAAATGTAGCTTCTTCTAATGAAAACTTTACATTATCCTTTAATTCTAAAAGTTGAGTCGTCTCATTCATGATACCATATTTTGCATTAATTACTAAGTCATTTTGTTTAATTAATGTATATAACGCATTAATATTATTTAATTTATATTTATTATTAAAAATTTTGATAACTTGATCAGCTTGAATTTTATATGGTTTCAAATTTTTGTTAACTCCTTCAAAAGTTGAACCTTGGATTGTAATTTCAGAATTTGGTTTATTAGCTACATTCAAAGTGCTATTATAATAATTGTTTTCCTTATATTTTTTTGTTTTTAATTTTGTATAAACTAAATTCAATATTAAAACTATTCCAAATAGAGATATTAATTTTGATAAATTAATTATAATTTTATGATATAAGAGAATTTTCATTAAATAATTCCTGCTCTTAGTAAATCATGTATATGAATTATGCCACTAACTATATTATCTTCAGTTACAACCATATTAGTAATTGAGTTTTTATTCATAAAATTTAATGCTTCTATAGCTAATTTTGATGGAAAAATCTGCTGTGGATTTATAGTCATTATATCACTTGCATATTTTTGATATATTGTTTCGTTAATATGACGACGTAAATCTCCATCTGTTATTATACCAATTAAATGTGATTTGTGGTCAATTACTATAGCGCAGCCAAGACTTTTTTGATTCATAACCAATATAGTATCAATAAAAGAAGTATTTGCATATACTAGTGGTAGTTGGTCATAGGTACGCATTAAATCTTTAACCTTGATAAGATTTGAACCAATTTTGCCACCTGGATGATATAGAAAAAAATCTTCCTTAGAAATCCCACGTACCTCATGTACAGTAGTAATAAGTGCATCTCCGAGAGACAACATTATAATAGAAGAAGTAGTAGGAGCTTCAATAAATGAAGCTTCTTGAATTATAGGTATTAATAATAATAAATCACTATTTAGGGCTATAGTAGACTCAGAATTCATAGTCATAGTAATAATCATTACTGAAAATCTTTTACAATATTTGATTATATCAAATAATTCTCTTGTTTCTCCTGAATTTGATAATATAATGACCAAGTCGTCTTTGGTAATCATTCCAAGGTCACCATGGCTTGCTTCAGCTGGGTGAAGAAAAAAAGAAGCCGTGCCAGTGGAAGCAAAACTTGCTGCTATTTTACGAGCAATATAACCGCTTTTACCTATAGCTGTTAAAATTACTCTACCTTTACAATTTATTATTTGAGTTATAACTTTTTCAAAATCATTAGGTAAATTATTTGATAGTTTTTTTAGTGCTTCAGACTCAGTTAAAATAACCCTTTTAGCAATAGAAGAATAATTATTCATTTTAATATGTTTAAGTTATTAATTTAGCGCTTAACTATAACAAAATAATAAATTTTTACTAATGAAAATTTATATTATTAATAATATTGTTGTTTGACACTAAGTTGGTTGACATTAAAAAATAATTAAATTTTTTTAATAAAAAAATGTTGCTTTTTTCTTATTATTAGTTCATAAATGGTCTTTTATATAAAAATAAAAAGGAGATATTATTATGGGTCAAGAGGAAAGAAGGGTAGCGCTTAAGTATTTGCAACAATGGATGAGTAAGCATGAGGTCATAGGGAGTAAGGAATATACAGGATATACAAAATGTAAGGAGTTGTACAAAGATCTTGCAAGTAAAAAAAATGTTTTGTTAAATAATTTTATAAAGGCATATGTAAGGGACTTTTTAAGGTTTGATTTAAGGTTTGAAGATATAGATTTTGATAAATATCTTAAACAAGAATATCTTAGTCGAAATATAACAATTGATGATGTAATTAAGTCTAGTGATTTTGATAAATATCTTAAACAAGATATGGGTATTACAATGAAAGATCTTATACATCTTAAGGAAGCTATTAGTATACAAGACGCTCTTAAACATATTTTGACTTTTGATAGAGAAGGTAAGCCTAATGATGACGGAATTAAGACATATAGTGATATATTAAGACAACATAATGAGGGTGTTAAACAATGTAGGGAAGATCTTAATAGTTTTAAACAAGGTCTGCAATCATATGTTAAAGAACACAATAAAGAAAGTGCTTCTTCTTTTCTTGAGGGCTTATTAAATCAATGTATGGACTATAATCAAACACAAAAGATAATTGAAAAGAATCTTTTTTATTTTTCTAAAATTTTTTCACCTTTTATGTATAAAAAAGGTGGTAATGTTAAAGGTGTAGAGAAATATCTTCTTGATAAAATTGAACTAATCATAAATAATCAGGAATTACTTAATTTATTAAAAATAACAACTTATTTGCAAAGTTTTTTTGTATCACCTGATGTTAGTAAACTAAGTGGAGAAGATAAAAAACATTGCGAACAGGCATATAAGGAATATGAAAAAATAATGGATAAAGATAATATTACATTAGAAGATGTTATATCTTACCTAAAAAGTAATGATTATCTATTTATTAATATCTTTGCAAAAAATAATTTATGTATTAGTGATGTACATATTGAGTATTCTAGTAGAGTAGAAGAATTTTATAAATTACTACCTAAAATATTGGAATCTAAAAGTGAAGAAGTACTTAATACTATCAAACAAAATATTGATAGAGTCTTTGATGCAGTAAAATTAGAAGGGGAACGCGAAACAGTAGAAATGATCAAGCAAAAAATAATAGGTTTTTTTGCAGAATATAAAAAATGCGTGGATGATGCGGATTCTCTAACAGTAAGTGAGAAAAGAAGTGCACGTTTTGAATCAACATTGTTGCAAAAAATTTTAGAGAATAAAGATAATAATATTAACTCATTAAAAGCTTTAGCTAATTTATTAGAAGATAAGGAGCATCAATTGTTAGAAGTTTTAAGTGAATATTGTGGGTTTATGCAGTCAAAAGGTAAAGGGGCAGAAAATATTAACACAATATACTTAGTTGTCAATACACTCTTAGGTAAAGCACAGCTTAGCTCTTTTGAGGCAAAAGTAGAAAGTAAGGCAAAGAAAGTGTCAGATGATAGTGAAGACACATATGAGATGATATACAAGTGTACAAAAAAAAATATCTCTCAATCAAATCCTAATGAAACTAAAGTTAAAAAATTGGATAATAAGTCAAGTATGAATGATATTGAAGATGAAAGTAATACAAGCACTGTTGATGAAAACTTCTTAAAACCGGTAATAAACCCCCCTGTACCACCACGGATAATAAGGCAACAACAAAAAGATACTACACATAAGGATGATGATATGACAATAAATCATCTAAATACTATAATTAAATTTAATAAAGAGGATCATGCTTATACGCTTGTATTAGATCGATCAAAACGTTCAGTATCAAATGATGATAATGATCTAAGTGTACCTTCTACTAGTAGTAAGGAAGGCTTGCCAAATGGACTATCACGAAATCTTCTACAAGATGATTTAGTAGTTGAATTGAAAAATAAAAAACAACAAACAAGTGATATGCAAGAAAGAAGTAGTCTGGCAAATGATGACACATCACTTAAGTTCATTATTAATCATGTCTCAAATAATGTCTCAAATAGTAGTGATTTTGAAGAAGGAGATAAAAATAGTAATTTATTACGTAACAGATACTTGGAAACATATAATGAGGATAGTGAAAGTAAAGGGACGGAGGGTGTTAATAGTGAATATAATAATAATACCAACATCACTCTTACTGCTGCTAGTTCTGAAGTGCAAGTGGTTGGTGATAATGGTTACAACAATGACGAGCCTCTTTATGTATACCGCGACGAGGAAGGTAAATTATATTAATTCCAAAATTTTATAATCAGGTCAACAATTATTTTATTAGTTGTTGGCTTGTATTTTATATATTCTTATTTTAAATAAAATTTATTATCAATTGACGCTATATTTAGCTACTTATTTTTATAAAATTAGTAGCTAAATATAAGATTTATGCTAATTAGATATTTGACATAGAGTAACAAATTGCATAAGATACGCCTATTTTAGGAAGGATAGTATGAAATCAAACCGATTATATTTATTTAAGGATATACGCTTTCTACCTATCTTCATAATACAGTTTTGTAGTTGTTTAAATGATAATATACTGAAGAATGCTTTAATTATTTTAATTACTTATAAATTATCAAGCCAGTTAGGAGAATTACCACAATTATTAGTATTGTTAGCGAATACTACTTTTGTACTGCCTTTTGTATTATTTGCTAGTATTGCAGGGCAGGTAGCAGATAGATTCGAAAGAACAACTTTAGTACAAATTATCAAGTTTTGTGAAATAATTATAGTATGTTTTGCTGCGTATGGATTTATTCAAAATAATTTGATTATATTATTTTGTTCTATTTGTGTTATGGGGGTACATTCAGTTTTTTTTGGTCCAATAAAATATAGTGTTTTACCCGATCATTTGCATAAAAATGAACTTCTTGGTGCTAATGGATTTGTTGAGGCTGGAACCTTTCTTTCTATTTTAATAGGTACTATTATTGGCGGTTATTATACTATAAATAGTAGTTTTATAATTATTGCTTTAATAATTATTGCTGTAGTAGGTTTTATTACTAGTAGTTTCTTACCAAAATCTAACAATGCTAATTCTGAAATTAAGATAAATTTTAATTTATTTCATGAAACTATGGAAATGATAAAATATGCTCAATCAAAGAAGTATGTATATTTAGCTATTCTTGGTATATCTTGGTTTTGGTTTATTGGAGCAGCAATAATTGCGCAAATACCTTTACTTGCAAGAGATACATTTGGTGCTGATGAGAATGTAGCTAATTTATTTCTTGCTACTTTTTCAATTGGAGTGGGAATTGGTTCATTTTGGTGTAATAAAATTTTGGGGGATGAGATTACTACAAAATATCTTTTTGTCTCAACTATAGGGATTAGTATATTCGGTATTGACTTGTTTTTTGCTAGTAGAATCAGCGCTATCCACTATGAACCAGAACAGTTAAAAAGTATTTTAATTTTCTTGTCTAAAAAGCATAATTGGCGAATTATTATAGACTTATTTTTTATTGCTACTATAGGAGGAATATATATTGTACCTCTTTTTACAGTATTACAATATTTTACTTCTCCTATTCATCGTAGTCGAATAATTGCAGTAAATAATTTAATCAATTCTGTCTTTATGGCAGCTTCTACTATAATACTTTCTTTGCTATTTAATTGGGGTTATTCTATACCATTTATAATATTGTTTATTAGCTTACTTAATATAGTAGTGGCTTTTTATATTTATCAATTAACTCCAGAAGTAAAAATTATTCCATTTCCAATCTTAAGAAAAATATTTCGTTTTATTTTTGACATAATGTATAAGGTTGAGGTAAAAAATATTGAGCATTTTTATAAAGCTGGGCAAAGATCAGTAATTATAGCTAATCATATTTCATATCTTGATCCTGCGTTGCTTGCTATCTATTTACCAGAGCAAATGACTTTTGCTATTAATACATCAATATCTAAAATATTTTGGGTAAGACCATTTTTAAAAATAATCAAAACTATGCCAATTGATCCTACTAATTCAATGGCAATCAAAACTTTAATTAAAGAATTATATAAAAATAAAAAGATAGCTATTTTTCCTGAAGGAAGAATAAGTATCACAGGTTCTTTAATGAAAATATATGAGGGACCTGGTATGATTGCTGATAAAGCTAACGCTGCAATTTTACCGATAAGAATAGAAGGAACACAATTTACTCATTTTTCTAAACTCAAAAATATATTAAAGACACGAATATTTCCTAAAATTACTATTACTATTTTACCACCAGTGAAATTTTTTCCTCAAGGTAATGTATATAGTAGAGAGAGGCGGAAATATATTGGACAAGCATTATATGATATTATGACTGATATGATGTTTGAAAGTTCAGATTATAAAAATACATTATTCCAGTCCTTGATTGAATCAGCAAAAATTTATGGTTTCAATAAGGAAATAATGCAAGATATTGATAATAACTCATTAACCTATCGTCAATTATTATTAAAGTCTTTTATTGTTGCGGATTTAATCAAAGAAGATAGTAAAATAAACGACTATGTTGGTCTTATGTTACCTAATATGGTGGGTACCTTTATTGTTTTTTATGCTATGCAAGCTTGCACGCGTATACCAACTATGGTTAATTTTACTGCTAGTGCGCACACTATAGTGATATCTTGTCAAACTGCTTCTATTAAAACAATTTATACTGCTCGTAAATTTATTGAAAAGGCTAGTTTGCAGGAAATAGTAAAAAAAATTATAGAAGCTGAAATAAAAATTATTTATTTAGAAGACTTATATCCTAAAATTAATATTTTGCTTAAAATTAAGGCTTTTATAGGAAGTTTTTTTCCACAAAGCTACTATAACAACATATGTGCTAATCATAATGATGAAGAACCATCGGTAATATTATTTACTTCAGGTACTGAAGGTAAGCCTAAAGCGGTAGTATTATCTCATAGAAACATTCAAGCAAATAGATGCCAAGTACTAGCTAAAGTATCGTTTAGTCCGAGTGATTTAGCTTTCAATACATTGCCAATGTTCCATTGCTTTGGTTTGATTGCTCCAATAATGATGTTACTTAATGGTATACCAACGTTTTTATACCCATCTCCTTTACATTATCGTATTATACCTGAAGTAATATATGATATTGGTGCAACTATTTTATTTAGTACTGATACATTCTTAAATGGTTATGCACAATATGCTCACCCTTATGACTTTTATTCTGTACGTTATGTATTTGCTGGTGCTGAAAATCTTAAAAGTAGAACTCGTCAATTGTGGCTTAATAAATATGGAATAAGAATTTTTGCTGGGTATGGTACTACGGAAACATCGCCAGTTATTACAGCTAATACATCAATGCATGATTGTCCTAATAGTGTTGGTAGATTACTACCTAAAATAGATTATAATATCCAATCAGTTGAAGGAGTAGAAGAAGGAGGAGAATTATCTGTAAAAGGACCTAATGTTATGCTTGGCTATATGCAACCAGATAATCCTGGAGTTATTATTCCAACCTCATCAAAGTTATTAGGGTTAGGATGGTATGATACTGGGGATATTGTAAAAATTGATAAAGAAGGTTATTTTACTATTTTAGGACGTATTAAACGTTTTGCTAAAATAGGTGGAGAAATGGTTTCATTACTAAGTGTTGAAGATATCGCGTTTGGTATTGATAAAAATAGTATCCATGCCTCTATTTATTTAGAAGATGCAAAAAAAGGTGAACAAATATTGCTTTTTACTACAAGTTCTATTATAAATAAGGGAAGTTTTATAAAAAAAATAAAAGAAGAACTGATATCAACATTACTTTTACCTAAATTTATTATTAATGTTAAAGAGATACCAGTATTATCAAATGGAAAAGTTGATTATATAAAAATACAGCATATGGGGGAAGAATATATTAGGCAATATGATATTAAGAAAACTTAATTTAGATAAAACAATATATTCTAATATGAATAAAAAATTTTTCTTAGAAATTATTTTTATAATATATAAATCTTATGCTTTGACTTTAAGTAATAAAGTTCTTATAAAGAATTAGTTGAAACTCAGAAGAATGTCATGCAGAATTTTGTTGGTAAAATATTATTAATTATTATCATTGCTCTTATAGCTTTGTTTATGTTTAAAACAATTAAGTCTTCTGCTGTTGTTTCTGCTCCAGCCTTAGTAAGTGACTCTAAGCAACAATTATCAAGTGAAGCAAATGAAAAAGACAAGTTGCAGGTTGTTATTAAAGAATATTTAATGAGTAATCCAGGAGTAATTGTTCAAGCTATTGAACAATTCCAAAAGCAACAGATAGAGGAAAGAAAAAATAAAGTTGAAGTTTATATTAAAGATCATAAGGCGGAAATTGAAAATATGCGAGTTTCGCCTGTGTTTGGTAATGTGAAGGGAGATATAATAATAGTCTCTTTTTATGATTATAAATGTTCTTATTGTAAAAAGGGGGCTGTTTATATGGGTAAGTTAATTGAGTCTGATCCAAATGTTGGACTTATATTAAAACCTTATCCAGTTCTTGGTGATGCTTCTTATTACGCTGCAAAAATTGCTCAATCTGTTTATAAAGTTTATCCGGGTAAATTTGGTATTATCCATGATGGATTAATGCAAATGGAGCATATTACTAAAGATGCAGTAGAACATTTGCTACAGGTTAATAATATAGATGTTAAAATAATTGAAGAAGAAATAGATAAAGAAGAAATTAAGAATCTTATTAAAAAGAATATTGAATTAGCACAAAATTTGAAAATTCAGGGAGTTCCTGCTTATGTTATTAACAATAAGTTAATACCAGGTATGAGGGATTTAGTACAATTACAAAAAATAATTGCTGATATTAGAAAAGATACTAAATAAAGAAAAGAAATTCGAATAACACAATAAGTATAAATAATTTGACAATCGTGCAATAATTTGCTAAAATCTGCTCTAATGCTAAAGACGCTATAAACATATCTTAAGTTTAATCTCACTTTTAAGTAAATTATAACTTCTACTACATTTTTGTAGGTTTTGTATACTTCCAAATTTCACTCAAAGCAATTATAATTTGCAACAAACCTAAAATAATCAATTAATCTAAAATAAATAAGTATGACTAAATATACAACTGTAGAAAACAAGGAATTTATCAGTAATTCTTCTGGTAATAATAATATTAAATGTCATGATATTAATAAAAATAATATTACTATTAATTTAAAACAATTAAAGTCTAAGTCACCTAAAGACTTACAAGAACAGGCTGAAACTTTAAATATTGAAAATGCTAGTGCTTTATTAAAGCAGGAATTAGTATTTGCTATACTTAAGAAATCTGTTGAACAAGGGGTTTTAATTTTAGGGGAAGGAGTACTTGAAATTTTACCTGATGGGTTTGGTTTTTTGAGGTCACCGGAAGTTAATTATTTAGCAGGTCCTGATGATATATATATTTCTCCAAAACAAATACAACGTTTTGGGTTACGTACAGGAGATACTGTAGAAGGAGAAATTAGGGCTCCTAAATTACCAGAACGTTATTTTGCATTATTAAAAGTTAATAAGATTAATTTTGAAGAATGTTCCAAAGTCTATCATAGAGTGCATTTTGACAATTTGACACCTCTTTATCCTGATGAAAAATTATTATTAGAAACAGAAGATAATAGTAAAGATTTAAGTACAAGAGTAATTGAACTTGTAGCTCCAATGGGAAAAGGTCAGAGGGCTTTAATAGTAGCGCCACCAAGGACTGGAAAAACTGTTTTATTACAAAATATAGCTCATGCTATTACTACTAATAATCCAGAAGTGTTTTTAATTGTACTATTAATTGATGAGCGTCCAGAAGAAGTAACTGATATGCAACGTTCGGTTCGAGGTGAGGTAATTAGCTCTACCTTTGATGAACCAGCAAGTAGGCATGTGCAACTAGCTGAAATGGTTATCGAGAAAGCAAAACGTTTAGTGGAACATAAAAAAGATGTTGTAATATTAGTAGATGCTATTACAAGGCTTGCTAGGGCTTATAATACAGTAGTGCCATCTTCTGGTAAGGTGTTGACTGGTGGTGTTGATGCAAATGCATTGCAGAAACCAAAAAGATTTTTTGGAGCTGCTCGTAATATTGAAAATGGAGGGTCTCTGACTATAATAGGTACTGCCCTTATTGATACTGGTTCTCGTATGGATGAAGTGATTTTTGAAGAATTTAAAGGTACTGGTAATTCTGAAATAGTACTTGATAGGAAAATTGCTGAAAAACGTATTTATCCAGCTATTGATATTACTAAGTCTGGTACACGTAAAGATGAGTTATTGGTTAATAAAGCAGAATTAGCAAAAATGTGGATTCTACGTAGAATTATTAATCCAATGAGTACTATAGATTCAATGGAATTTTTACTTGATAAGCTTAAGAATACAAAAACTAATATGGATTTTTTCAATTCTATGAATTCATAGAATTATTATCTTATCTCAACTAGTAATAAAAATTATAATTCTTATTAAAATGAGTGTTAGTAAAAGAAAAATATACTGTATTACTTATAACATATTCTTAAGGTATAAGTGCCATAGTAAATTAATTAATATTAGGTGAGAGGATATGTTAAGATATTGGTAGTTAAAAAAATGTAGTAAATAGTGATGTTAACAAGTCCATATAAGTGAAGAGAAAACTAAGATAATATTATTAGTTATTTATTCTATTCTAATTATACCACTACTTACAGATATTGACATTACGAAGACCTATTACTGGTAAAACTTTCTGTGCTTGCTGCCCATAATGAAGGTAAAACAGTTTTCCATATATTACTTGAGAGTTCATCTAGTTCTGATGGAAAAGTAGCAGTTTCAGAGATTTTTTTAAACCATTGTACTGATATCCATCTATCAGATAATAGTGGTCATACGCTAATTGATTTAGCGAGAGAACATAATACGGAAATACTATCGATGTTTTTTCAGAAGAATTTGGTAGGAGATAATATTCATACAGATAGTTCGGTATAGAACATATATTTGACTTTTACGTAAGTAGTGATAAAGTAATATTAGAGTTATATGGCTATATCGCTCTAATAACTAAAGTTTGTTAACTTATATTTTGTGGCTTTTTATTTTATAAATTGTTAGTAATATGTAATTAATTTACAATTAATGTTTATAAAAGCTTTTTATTACTAGCATTTTGTACTTTTTAATATCAATATCAAGAAAATTTAGTTTATAATAATCGCTTGTATATCAGTTTTTAAATTGAAGAAGTGATTATTACAAGTTTTATTTTGATTGTATCTATGCCTAATTGTTCACTATTACTGTAATTAAAATTATAAATAAATTTTGTTTAGAAGGATTTAATGAGTAAAAGAATAAAAATATCTCTAATTGGTTCTGGTAATATTGGAGGAACTCTTGCTTATTTAATTAGTTTAAAGGGGCTTGGTGATGTGGTTATGTTTGATTTATCTGAAGGATTATCACAAGGTAAGAGTTTGGATATATCTCAAGCAGGTGTAATAAAGGGGTCAAATGCCATATTAAAAGGAACTAATGATTATAAGGATATTAAAGATTCAGATATTATAATTGTAACTGCTGGATTGCCACGTAAGTCTGGTATGAGTAGAGATGATTTAATTAATATTAATGCAGATATTATAAAGATTGTAGCAAAAAATATTAAAACATACTCTCCTAATAGTTTTGTCATTGTTATAACTAATCCTTTGGATATTATGGTTTACGTAATGTTAAAAGAAAGTGCTTTAGATCCTAAAAAAATTATAGGGATGGCAGGAATATTGGACTCATCACGATTTAACTATTTTTTATCGGATGAGCTCAAAATATCAGCAGAAAATATTACTAGTTTTGTTCTAGGTGGACATGGTGATTCTATGGTACCGTTAGTTAGATACTCTACTGTTTCTGGTATACCAATACCAGATTTAGTAAAAATGGGATGGATTACTAAAGAACGTATTGATGCAATAGTAGAACGTACTCGAAATGGTGGTGGTGAGATTGTATCTTTACTTAAAAATGGTTCGGCATATTATGCTCCTGCTAGTGCAGCCATTGAAATGGTTGAAAGTTATTTAAGTGATAAGTGTAAAATATTATGCTGTACTGCCTATCTGCAAGGAGAATATGGATTAAATGATATTTATATTGGAGTACCAGTTATTATTGGTAAAAATGGTATAGAAAAAATAATAGAAGTAGAATTTACTAATGATGAAAAGTCCTTATTTAATAAGTCTGCTGAGGGTATCAAAAAATTAATAGAGTTAGTTTATAAATAGTTAACTGCTTTTAGTAAGCCTAATATAACTGATTATAATTATATAATAGCAGGTACTTAGGAGTTATATAACAATATTTATTACTTTTTGTGGTATAAGGATAATTTTTTTTGCTTCCTTTCCTTCTATATATTTTTGGATTTTAGGTAAGTTAATAGCAATTTTTTTGATCTCTTCATTACTTATAGCAATATCAAATTCATGAGTTTCTTTTAATTTACCGTTTATCTGAATAGCAATAATATAAGATTGTGCTATTAATAAGGATTTGTCAAAGGTTGGAAAAGGCATTTTATATAATCTTTCTGTATTACCTAATCTTTGCCAAATTTCTTCAGTAATATGTGGAATAAAGGGATTAAGTAATCTAATTAAAATAGAGAAACCCTCTTTTATTAATTCTATGTCTAGTATGTTATTTTCTGATAATTTGTCTGATAAATTATTAAATAATTCACGCATTCTAGCTATTGCTTTATTTAACTTAAAAGAAACTATATCTTCAGCAACATATTTAATAGTAGAGTGAATAAGCTTTAATAGTTGTTTTTGATCTGGTACAGCGTCATTCACAAAGCTTGATACAAGCGAATTTTTTGCCATTCGCCTTTGCTCACGTACTATTTGTACGCTTGCGCAAGGTGTAGTCTCAAATTCATCTTGTCTGAAGCTTTGTGAATTTAGCTGTAGATTAATTTTTGAATCTTTTTGTATAATAGTTGTTTGATTATTATACATGGCTATTACTTTTAACATATTTTGTAACTTAGCAATAAAACGTGAACAACCTTCTATACCACTTGCCGACCATTCTAAGTCTTTTTCAGGGGGACTATCTGATAATATAAATAATCTAATTGCATCTGCACCATAATTTTTTAACATAGAATCCAAATCAACAATATTTTTTTTAGACTTACTCATTTTTTCAATTCGTCCTTTAGTTACCTCTAAGCCACTTTCCTTATGAACTAACTTGTCTCCTTGTTTAACTACTTCATCAGGATATAAAAACTGATTATTTGAGTCTTTATAAGTAGCATGTAATACCATGCCTTGATTTAAGAGATTAATGAAAGGTTCACGAATAGAAATAATTTTTTGCTCATTCATTAGTTTAGTAAAAAATCTTGCGTAAAGAAGATGCATTACAGCATGTTCAATACCACCAATATATTGATCTACTGGTAACCAATAATCACAAGATTCTTTATTAGTCATTTCCTTTGCTGATACATCACAATAACGTGTAAAATACCAAGAAGATTCAAAGAAAGTATCAAAAGTATCAGTTTCACGAATAGCATTTTCATGACATTTAGGGCAGTTAGTATGTTTCCAATTAGGATGAGCGTCAAGTGGGTTACCGTGTCCATCAAATATAACATCTTTAGGTAGAATAATAGGTAAATTATCTTCTGGTACTGGTACAGCACCACATATATTACAATAAATTATTGGGATAGGGCAACCCCAAAATCTTTGTCTTGATACACCCCAATCTTTTAACCTATAATTAGTAGTACGTTTTCCTAAAGATCTTTTTTCAAGTTCTTCTATAGATTTTTGTCTTGCATCTTGAATAGTAAGATTATTTAAAAAATTAGAATTAATTATAATTCCATCACCAACATAGGCAGCACAATTTACATCAATTGCAATATTTTTATTTTCTATTACCTGTTTAATAGCTAAGTTCATTGAAAGAGCTAATTTGTGATCTCTTTCATCGTGCGCAGGACAACCAAAGATTGCTCCAGTACCGTAATCCATCAATATAAAATTTGTAATAATAATAGGAATAAATATGGTAGAATCAAATGGGTGAATTGCATAAAGACCTGTAAATATACCTTCTATTTTAGTTTTTTCTATTGCAGCATTAGTATTTAAATTTGAATATTTTTGAATAAATTCTTCTATCTCATTTGTTTTTTTTACCAATTGTGAAATGATAGGATGATGGTAGCTAATAGCAACAAAGCTAGCTCCAAAGATAGTTTCTGGTTGAGTTGAAAAAACCTCTATAGTAGCATAATGATCTTTTACTTTAAAGTTAAAATTAAGTCCATGAGATTTACCAATCCATTTTTCTTGCATAGTACGTACATTATGAGGCCAAGCTGTAAGATTAGATAGTTCGCTTAATAATTCTTCTGCATAATTAGTAATTCTTAAGAACCATTGTTTAAGGTAACGTTTTTCTATAAGAGCTCCAGAACGCCATCCTCTACCGTCAATTACTTGTTCATTAGCTAAAACTGTTTTATCTACTGGATCCCAATTAACTAGAGATTCTTTTTGATAGGCTAGGTCTTTTTTGTACAGCTCTAAAAAGAATTTTTGTTCATGTTTATAGTAATCTGGGTCACAGCTTGTTAATTCCCTTAACCAATCATATGATAATCCTATTGATTTCAATTGATCACGCATAGTATCTATATTTATATAAGTCCACTCCATCGGATGAGAATTATTGCTAATTGCTGCATTTTCAGCTGGTAAGCCAAAAGCATCCCACCCCATAGGGTGAAGAACATTAAAATTTTTTGATCGCATAAAACGTGCTATACAATCTCCAATGGAATAATTACGTAAGTGCCCCATGTGGATTTTGCCTGATGGATATGGTAACATCTCAAGTATATAATATTTAGGGGAGGTACTATTATTAATCGCGACAAAGGCATTTTCATCATGCCAAATTTTCTGCCATTTCTGTTCAATATTCTTCATACTTAACTAATTTATATATTTTTTACAAAATTAAGATTTTTAAAATGTTCATATGGATTGTTAGTACTATTTTTTTTGTGTTGTACTAATATATAGTTCTCTAGCTTTTCTTAAAATTTTATTTTCTAAAGTTAAAGCAAGATAAGACTTATTATCATTTTCTATCCAATAGCCATTTCTGAATATTTGTTCAAATATTTTTATATCAATTGCATTTGGGCTGATAGTACTATCCTTAATAAAGATATTAATTTTAAACCTAAATTTTGTTGTTTCTTTTGGACTATACCAATCAGTAATAATAATACCACTATTTATATCAGTTGAAGACAAAGGGATAAATCTTAATATTTCTAAAGATGCTTGCCATAGATATTTATTAGTAATAGAACCAAGTGATGTTTTTGTTGACTCATTTTTAACTTTACTAGGTCTAAATACTATTCCTTCTCCACCAACTATAGAACCCATTTCTTCTAATTCTTGTTCAAACTTAGTTTCTGGATATTTACTATCTGCAAAAAGATTATTACTTAAGGTAAATATAGAATATACTATACTAATTATTATAAGAATATCCTTTTGAATAAAGTTATTTTTCATTTTTTACCTAATGATATTTTAGATTAATCGTTAATATTGTGTAGTATTATATGTTTTTAGTAATTATGACAATAAATATTTATGTTATATTATAATACATAAAATACAGCTTTTATAAAAAATTAATATATTAATTTATAGTCAAAATTGCTGTGTAGCATTAAATTAATGAGAATATAATAGAGCTTTAGCTTTCAGTCAAAGGGAAAGAAATATTTTATTTTTATATATAAAATCTTTAACTGTCAAATCTTGTCCTTATTCTTACAACAATAAGGACAAGATAACTTTTTATTTTACCTACCACGTTGTTGTTCTGTGTTTTGTTGCACTCTATTGCTGAATGTAGATTGAAGATTTTTTTTAACCGCTTCAATTCTTTGTTTGTCTATCCTTCTATTTGGTGATAATGTATCACTAACGTTTATACTTTCAGATATTATCTTTCTCATATTATCGAGGAATTCTAATTGATTAGAAGAAATTTGCTTCGTCAAGAATTTTGATATAGTTGGCAATTTTATAGTTTGAAAAAACTGCTATCTTATAATATATTTTCTCTTTAATAGCGAGGTTAGGAGTTGTTAAATTAATCAGTTGTGCAGTTTTTCAATATTTTCTTTATAGCTTGGTTTTCTCTTGATATTAATAATATCTTGATCTTCTAGGATCTGTGCATTTTTTAAAGAATCTAGGAGTTGATTATAAAATGTCTCTACTTTTTGTATACTAACTTTTGTATTGACAATTTTTTTAGTAAAATCTTCTGTAGTGACAATTTTTTCAGTAAAATTGGTAATTATACGTTCTATCTCCTGTACTGCAATTTGATCTTGGGGAAGCATCCATTCCTGAGGGCTTACTTTTATATCTCTTTGTTTTTCTTCAACCTTTACTTCCTTTTGCTGCCAACTATTACCCTGTTTTTGCCATTCTTGTTTTGTTGTTGGTTTAGTTTCAGCAGAAACTTGAATTGTATAATTATTTTCTCTTGCCCAATCTAATTGCTCTTTTCCACCAATCTTAGTATTAGTCCATTCTGCATATATTACAGGATCTACATCTATTTTTGCAAATTCTTGTACCCATCCTCCTTGTTTAAATTTATCAGATAAATTATCAAATTTTGTTATTACATCTATGTTTTTTGCAATTGTCCTCATATTAATAAGGTGTTCTTGCATATTTTCCTTATAGATTTTTCTTAAATCATCAAAATTGTTAATATTTTTATTTCTATATTTTCCATCTAGAAAGCTCCCTATCTCCATATTTCTTGGATCAAATTCATTTTTTTGTAATTCATCCATTTTTTGATCAATTATATTATCAACCTGTTTTGTATCTAATTGATTTATCATTTGGTTCAATGCTTGAGAATATTTATCGATATTAAATGACAAATTACCTTTTTCAATAGCTTGTTCATAGTTAACACCGGGTTTTGAAAACATTTCATATGTTGATTCAAGCATATTACTCAAATCTGAATAAAATCTCATAAAAGATCTACCATGATCAATTTTTGTTATAGTTTTGCCATCTTGTACCATTAAATTACCAGCATGATAATCTCTATCTCCTAACATATGACATGCTGCAATTACTTTTTCTAATCCTGTTAATTGTTTTAATTGTGTGTTATATGCATTAATGCGAGTTTCTCCTGGTGTCAAACCGGTAAATTCTGCAAGTGATTTTGCATTATCAAAAAATTTTGAAAGTATATATAAGGAATCTTGATGATCTTTATCAGGTTGAACTAATTCTTCTTTTGGTGCACGATCATATAATAGGAACTGGTACATAGTAGAACCTATCAATTCTTGTACATTATCTCTCCTGTCTCGAATAGCTTGTTGTATTTCCTCTGGATCTTTTTTGGCCAAACAATCTTCATATCTTTTATAAAATTGTTTTAACATAAAAGTATGGTTAGTTCTTGTTTTTGTTGCGATATAGCCTTTAGACATACCAGATGTCTTAGCTTCTTTTCCTGTAAATTCATTTTGCTGTTTAATTGCTTTATCATGTAGCATATTTTGAATTTCATTGAATTCTGAAGGCTCTATTTTGTTAGGGCTTAATCCTGTCTGATTTTTAATTATGTTGTTGTTAGCTAATTTTTCGGTCAATACTGTATCAATAGCTTCTCTTAATTCTTTATTTTTTTCTCCTGGAAAAGAATTTTTGATGACTTTTAATATTTGACCTAACTTCTTATCTAAAGCTGAAATCTTTTGAACAGATGATGTAACTGTAGCTTGATAAGACTGTAAATTCAATGGAGATGGGTAATTATAAAGATTAATGACAGAAGTAGCAATTCTGTCACATGATCGATTTATTTCCTCATCTTCTACTTGATTATTAGTACGAAGCGTTTTAAATAATTTGCGCTTTAGTGATTCTTTCACATTTGTAGACATATATATACCTTATTAGTTTAAACATTACACAAATTGCTCAAAAAAGTTTTTATTTAAAACAACTCGAAATAAATTATACCATTTCCCTAATATAATTAGATATATGAGCAATTACATAGAGATTTTATAGTTTTTACTGAAATAGATGGGTTTGTAATATAGTTTGTGTAAGTTGCAAAAGAAGCAGTAAGAGATTACTGTAGAGAAAGTAACTTAAACAAAGGAAA
>CAJPVJ010000174.1:0-34553 GCA_905397405.1 Oppiella nova
AGAATTTGCATCCATTGAACCCCCGGTATGTGAGCCGAGATGTGACCGCAAGATTTGACTGTGTTTTCTGGTTCGGAGACCTTAACTTCCGGTTAGAGATCTCCGGACAAGATGTGACCAAAATTATTAATAGACCCAAAAATGTGTTAAAAGTGTCACTGGATAGATTTAGGGAAATGGATCAGTTGTCACAAGTGATGAGCCGAGGGCTGGCATTCAAAGGGTTCTGTGAATCGTCTTCACCTAAATTTCCGCCGACTTATAAATTCAAATATGGGTCCAATGATTACGACCTCATTAGCCAAAGGGTACCCTCTTTTACGGATAGAATTTTATATCGTTCTAAACAGGAGTCACACATCAGTTCACTTCTATACGATTGGATCCCACAAATGGATTCTTCAGACCATAAGCCAGTGTTTGCTTTATTTGATGTTCAGCTCAAACCGGGACGGGATGTGATCGCTCGTCTAAATGCGGGCTCTTTTAATAGAAGTGTTTATATCGAAGCCCTGAAGAGGAGAGCCAATGAAATTAATACTAATTATAGGAACGACAGTCTTGTTTGTAATATTATGTAATTATTGACATACGGGTTACTCATTTTACACATTAACTTCAATTACATAATATTGTATTATATATGACTTTTGGTCAAATAATCATTTAACAATCTATTAAGATTGTTTATTTTACTTACGTTTAATTTTCAATTCACATTTTCAATTTGTAGTTCACATAATTTAACATTGAAAAAACTTTATATTTTTATAGACATTTTACAATAATTTTATTTATTTACTCATTTCATAATCATAAATACCATTTTTAGAATGAATCTCAAATCTAATTCCAATAAACTTTATTGAATAAATTATCACATATAATTTAATACGGTAGTTGAATAACTTAAAGTATGATTAAAATTCATTAATACATAGCTTGTTTAAATTGTTATATAAAACTTGATGTTAACTCCAAAAACTTAAAACATATAAAAACATATTTTTGTTATTGATAAGTTGATAATCACTTTTTTGATAAATACAAAACCAAGCATGTTTTGTTTGAAATGTTATTGAATTTTGTAAAAATTTTAACAAGTCTATTAATTTCATAAATATGTTGAATCACAAATTATAAAATGATAATTAAGTTATAAATTGTTTAAATAATAAAGTAGCTTATATCCATACGTGGATGCTTTATATGGTCTGCATTTACCTTGAGGTTTTAAATAAAATTATAAACTAACTTATTTAAATTAATATACTGTATGTAATAAATAAATTCTTTAATTATAAAAGATTTTAAGATTTAGCTTTATTTATAATTACTTTATAATTTTATAACATTTACACATTAAATAGACTTGTAATACAAAGGAGTTAGTGTACTGTAGTATGATAATTAAATTTATTTTATATACAAATCATTGATTCATTAATTCATTATTAATTAATCAAAAATTTTAAGCATTATTAGTCTTGCTATTGAGTTCATAACAAGTACTGATTAAATGAGTGAATGCCTCATCAATACCGGTGCCATCCTTAGCACTGGTCTCAAAATATCTCATTTTATACTTTTTCGACAACTGATGGGCGTCTTCAGCGCGGACGACAACCCGTTCCTCTAAATCCACTTTATTTCCTAATATAATACCAATCACTCTGTCCTTCGCCACGTCTTTCAGCACTTCTGACAACCAGTTATGCAATGAATTCAATGTCTCTTCGTTAGTGGTATCAAAGACGGCGACAATGAGTGGCGTATTATTGGCGACAATGGACTGAAGTATTGGTCTATAAAATGGTTTTCCTGAACAGTCGTATAGAAACAACTCAACCATTTGGTCACTCGTTTGACTCAACTTTTTGACACTTATATCGATGTCTGTCGTCATTAAGTACTTAATGGGCAATGGATTGGATTGAGTAGACGTCAGGGCTCTCACTATCGCTGTTTTACCGACGGTTGAGTCGCCGATTATAAGACATTTATTGCGGACAATATTAACCATATTTACTATTTCTACTAATTTTTGTAATTTGTTTCGTTTTGAACGATAGACAATACCATAGCAACTGCTTATTCACATTATATAACACACATTAATAACTTCATAAATTTTTATTGTACTGTATATCCAGTAAAAAATATTATACTAAAAATAAAATAAAAATTATCGCAAAATATAAATTTATTTCTTTAAACATATTTTTCTATAAGAAATCAATAATTTTCAGACAAATTCTCCGCGAAATACGAATACATTTTTGTCGGTTTCGTGTAATTTGATTGAATCCAAGGACACACTCTTCGGCAGTCTTTCTGCGATTGCTTTCCAGATATAAACCGCAATATTCTCTGCAGTACTCACGATATGGTTGTCCCGAAAGTAAGGCACGTCTTCGTCGATGTTCTTGTGGTCCATTGTCTTCATTATAGTCTCATCGATGATATCATTGAGAATAGCGATGTCCACCACAAAGCCAGTGATGGCATCGACAGCACCTCTCACTGTCACCTCTGCCTTATAGTTGTGTCCGTGAACTGCATTGCATTTGCCATATGTCTGACCGTTTGTCTGCACATCAAGTGATCCGCTGTTCAGTCGATGCGCCGAACAGAAGCTCTGAATACGAGTCACGTATACCACGGGATTCACTGCCGATGACTGTCTGTCCGTCGATGACATCTTCACCACTCTATGAGATCTGTTTGTCTCTCAAATAATTCAATTCACAGATATTCACGATATATATATAAAATACATGTGTTTTTGCAATCAATGAATGTTCAATCAGTCAAGTGTTTGAACACATGTTTGATTTCTCATGAATTCAATTGTACTCTAAAAGTACTTTTTGAACACATTTTGTGACAAAATGAATGGAAATCCCCTGAAATGCCCCCCAAATGACACTTATTTGCAAAACAACCCCAATATATGACGTAAACACAGGTTTGTATGGCTTTTGATGACGTCTGCCGTCCAACACATTATTGCCATTGATTTCAACGCTTTGGCACTTATTTGGCACTCATTTGCCACATATTTACTCATTTCATACCAATTGCTGTACTTTTAATCAATTTAATTATTTTTATTTTATTAATTACTATTTAATTATCACATTTGAGACCAAATGGCGAGTCCGAGAACCAGAAGAATACTACAAGAGTTGCGACCAAATGATGCAAACAATGTAAGACATGATCATATGTTTTGGTGTCAAATGTCTTAACCATTAATTATCTGCAATTCAGTACTGCTTTGAGTGCAACGCCTGTAACCCTCAGTGGGTGAGTGTGTCATACGGCATATGGATCTGTTTGGACTGTTCCGGCAAACACAGAGGTCTTGGTGTCCACCTCAGGTCACTCATCTGATCCGCACCATAATTGGCGCACATATGACCGCAATATCTGAACGATTGTCTCATTTATAGCTTCGTTCGGTCGGTAACTATGGATAAGTGGAAAGACATCGAACTCCAGAAGATGAAAATGGGTGGCAATCGGAGGGCCAAAGAGTTCTTGGAGTCGCAGTCCGATTGGGACTCGTCTTTGCCTTTGACTGAGAAATACAACACTCGAGCGGCCGCTCTCTATAGAGACAAAGTTTGCCACAAATATGACACCATTTCGAGACAATTTGTATGAATTGTTTTGTTTATTAGATATCAACGGAAGCGTCGGGAAAGAAGTGGTCGATCGACACGTCTTCGGCCAAAGACTATACTTCGCGTATAATTCCCAAGAGTTCTGCAAATTCTAACTCTTCTTCGGCGCCCAAACCAAAGGCCGCCGAATGGGAAGACAATGAGTGGACGTCTAATAGTTACCAAAGGTTTCCAACAAATCATTAATTGTAGCCTTTGTTTGACTCATTGTTTTGTTTGGATTCAGTTCTGATTTACAAGAAATCAATCGTCAAAAGGAAGACTTCTTCTCTCGAAAACAATCGGAGAATATGTCGAGACCTGAGTGAGTGGTTTGTGGTGATTGTGTTGACCACCGATGACTAATAGACACTGCATTTGACAGCAATGTAGCCCCGAGTCAAGGCGGACGCTATTCAGGCTTTGGTTATAACGCTAATCCTCCTCGAAGTCAATCAGAGTATGGACTGAACGGCGCTTTCTCTTCACTTTCAACTGTAATACAATTCAATTGATTTATGAAACCGTCAATTAATTTGTGTTCAATTCCAGGGCTGGTCTTCATTGGCCACAAACGCTACAAAATTGGCGGCAAAGGCCGGAGAAAGCGTAAGACTTTTATGCACTTAATCCGCACCGTTATTATCATTTCATTTATTTTCTTTTATTTTATATTTTGTTTTGTTTGACGTTTTGCACGATTTGTTATGAATAAAAGGCTGTAAAGTTTGGGTCAATTGCTTCAGAAAAAGCCACAGAAGTGAGTGGTTCTGTGAATCAAAAGGTATTTTTATAGGGATTCAAAATTATTGTGATCTTTATTTTGTTTCCTTAAGACAAATGCATTTTCGAGTTTTTGTTGATTTGTTTAAAAATAAGTGAATGTAATTAAAATTAGGTCAAAGACGGGACTTTAGTTAATGATTTGCAGACACAGGTGTCTGTGTTGGGGTCCAAGGTTTGTGTTGTGGTTTGTGTTCCCAATATTTGCCACTAATCCGCGATTTTGTGCACAGTTCGCAGATATGGGTAAAAAAGGTTGGAGTGAAATGTCATCGCTGTTCACACAGAGATCCCAATACTCTGATCCAAACGCTGACAATAACTACGATAATAGTTATCAAAACACTGGTAGTTATCATTCCGAAGATTTGTTCAGTTCTTCGTCCTCGTCGTCCACTTCAACGCCCAATCACTCGGCGGACAGACCGTCGAGAAACGAATCGTCAAATTTGTTGAAAGACTCATCGCCGCAACGATCGGTCAAAAGCAGTTCCAACGGTTCCGACACCAGAATCAGCAAAGAAGAGAAGTTATTAGACTTTGGAAACACTGAAGTGAAGCCTAAAAAGTCTTCGAGTTCTGCGAAGACATCCGCCGATTGGAATGAGGGCTGGGATGACGAGGCCTGGACTAAGCTGGAGGTCGAGCCCAAGACCAAGAAGTCCTCGAAACGGAGCTAATATTAATGAATGCAATTTAGGCGACAATTTATGGCTTAGGAATACAATTCAATCACTTATTTCATCAAATCATGGAATTTATGGAAACTATAAATTCATTCCTTTTATTGAAAAATCTAAACAAATTTATCTTTTATTTACAAATTAACTCAAATATCAATTTAATATTTGTGTCGAAAGTATAATTGAAGTAATTATCAATATTTTAATTAACTAAAGTGTTGTCAAAATATTATCAAATGATAAACAGTTTTATTATTGACTCTTCAATAAAGTTAAGTTTCATATATAGTCAGGTCTTCACGACTGTCCGCTTGTAATCAATTCAAACCACTGCCGAAGCGCTTCTCCCATCACAACCGGCAGTCCATTGATGTCACGCAACAGGATATAGAACTGGAAGGGAAAGCGTTCCATATATGACTCGATCTGAACACTACCAGAGCTGCTGAAGATTGGCACTCGTATGTCGAGTATTGAGTCTTTGTTCAAAGGGTTGTCGATCACCACAAACACCACAAAAATCCCCAATTCTTTCATTTTTCTGATCAATTGTCGGACCCTTTGTTCGCCTTCACTGTAAATCCCTCTTCCGTCGGATACTATTATAAGCAGTTGAGAGATGTCTTCCTTTTGGGAACTCTGACGGCGTCTTGAAGTTGACAGCAATTGAATGGTCGACTCCAAGAGGTCTGCGATTCGAGTCTCCTTTTGCTCGAAAGTTAACTATTGGTTTGAATCATGAATTTAATTAATATATTTTAAATGTAATCAATTGGTTAATAACATACTTGTGTCAAAAGGTTGGCTCCGGTATTCTCATTGAACGCATCATTAAAGCCATGTAAAAGTCGGACCGTCTGTCCAAAGGACATGATGGCGAGCTCTCCCGCCTCTAATAGAGTCAACGATTTGCCCAAAAGAGCCAACGACTCGAACGCCAATTGTTTAGATTTGTTGTCAGACATACTCGACGAGTCGTCCACTGCTATAATGATCTGATACTGTCTTTTACTGGCTTTCGTTCGTCTCAACCATATCTTGTCTTTTCTGAAGTCACTGGCGATATATGCGATCACTTTCCGCATATTCAGGCGCTTCCCAGTCCTGTAATCGCCCCTTAATTTAGCCATTTTTGTGGGCTCTAACACCAGTTGCAAGCGTTCGCACAACTCATACACCAGTGGAGACACTTTGGCCTCACATTCCTTCCAGACGTCTATCACTGAATTGGTGTCCAAATTCTGAAGTGTTTTAACCGATAAATCGTCGAAACGCTTCTCAATTAGTGTCGTTTCACTCAATTCTTGGATATCATTGAAATCTATTGATGTGTGAAAAGTGGATTCACTTCCTCTTTGAACAGTAAGTGTGGGCACAATCTCTCCGTCCATTTCCATCACTTCTTCATTCAATTCTTCTTTGTTTGCATCGCTTTTATTACTTGATTTCAGTTTATTCTTCTCTGACTTCACATCAATAGCTTTTAAGGTATCAATCAATTCGTTGTTCTCTTCGATGTCCATCTCTTCCGGTTTATTCAAATCGATGTCATCTTTAGATTCGGATTCAATGTCTTCGCGTTGAATCTCTTTCTCTTCATTACTGGCGATGTCTATGACTTTGTTATTAGCATTCAATTTGTTGTCGACGTGTCGATAGAGTTCAGAATCAATCATTTGGTTCTCGGATTCATTCTTATTCTTCGGATCCGTATTAGAATTGTCTTCACTTTCATTTGGCATTACTTTCTGTCGTTTAGCGCTCTTATCGTAATTGTCAGCCAAAGTGCGGCGAGTTTTCTCTCTTTTGTAGTTTTGCTGCAATTTTTCTTCTTTGCCGTCCGAGTCGTCTAAAGCGGCAGAACTTTGCAGTTGTTTGGACTCCGATTGAGTCGAGTTATCGCCGACTAATGAGTCGTTAAATCCGTGCTGTTCTTCATTTTGTGCGACACTCTCCTCAGTCTTCTGTTCGGCATTTTCTTCCACACAAACATCCGATGAGTTTTTGGCATTATTTTCATTTTCAGATGACTTGTCGTAATTCTCTGCACTGAATGTCTGATCGTTCGTCGAATCCATCGCTTCTTTAGGATTAGGTTTTGATTCCTTCTCTTCGGAAACGATGTCTTCATTCACTTCATCTTTGGTTTCATTTTCGTCTACTTTGTTCTCCAAGTCTTCAATTTTGCTCTCATTTTCATTAGCGGTGTTATCATCAAACTCTTCTTCACTGGCATTCATATCATCCAAATTCTGTTCATCAGTTTCGGAATCGCCTGAACTCTGACCCGAAACAGAGATGTCGTCCTTTTGTTCGCCCGACTCCTCGTTTTGGTCGTTATCTTCGTTGTCATCCAATTCCATATTTTCGGGCAATTCTTGTTGTGATTTATCAGTCTTTGGTTCTATGTCTTTGTACGGATCTATTGTTTCGTCTTTGTATTCATCACTTTGTAATTCGTTCTCATTTTCATTGATTTCTAATTCATTTTCATTATTATCCTCTTCTTCTTCTTTCTCATCCAACTCTTTATCTTTTGGCAGATCTTTGTTCTCATCTTTGGCCACAACTTTGTTATCAATCGTATCCTTTCCACCAAATCCTGTCTCGTCGTCACCGTCTGCTTCATCTGAGTCTGAATTCTCTTCATCCGAACCCCAGATCTTTTCGTCCAATACTTCTGAATTGTTGTCCACGTCTCCCATTTGGTCCTCAAGATTATTGTCGCTCTCGTCTTCATCTGATTTTCTATCGTCTTCTTCTTCTTCATTGTCTCCTTTGGACGGACTATACATCTGTCCGTCGAAATCATTTTCCATTTCAATTCCATTGTCTTCTTCTTCAATATCTTTTTCTTCATTTTCGTCTCCCTTTCCCTCTTCTTTGGCGCCACTTTTGAGTGCGTCTTCGAGTTGATCCTCACTCTCGATCTTATCGCTCACATCTTTAGTCCCCTCCCCCTCTCCAAGGCCTCCGTCTTGTACATCCTTTAACTCCGTTCCCATGTTTTTATCATTGCTTTCATCACTTGGTTCTTGTGGTAAACAAAACCCATTTTCACTCAATTCCGAAAACAATGACAACAGAATTGAAAGCAATTTATTTGAAGTTCTCAATGAAGACACAGAAAGTGTTAAGAAATATTCGACTGAATTGACGTAAAGCTCCAAAAATGGATAAATATTTTTGAGAACTTGAGCTCTGAATTCAAAGATTGACATCATTTGGACGGAGTTCTCATTTGGTTGGCAAACAGTATTTACTAATTTAATTAGTTTTGAAAATGAATAAAAAGTTGCTTTGATTTGAAAGTCTTTCAAAATGTTCTTTAAATCAGAAGAACTAAACAAATCTTCCAATAAGTCTTCATCTGATTTCTCATTATTTGGTTCGTTGTAAGACTTATAAATCTTTTCGATGGAAAACAAAATAGTTTTAATTGTTTTTATGGACTGTTTTGCACTCAAATCGTCTACACTTTCATCGGTTTTATTTGAAGAATAGTTTTGCAATTTTGTGTTGAATTTTATGGTCAGAGCATTGGCTTCGCACAAAAGAAGTGAGAATTTCTTGTTTAAACTTAGAGAACAAAATGTTTTATGAGAGTAACACTCATTCAGTTCAGACATTAGTGACGATAATGTCTTGTAAATATCACTTAAATGATTCATATCTTTAAGCGAATTGACACCACATTCTCCTCTCAATTCAAATGTCTTCATATTTTGGATCAATTCATTAAATTTTGAATAATAGAAATCTAATGAATATCTCATTTCATTAATATTTTGTTCACAAATATCTAACTTATGTTGAGATGAGAGCAACAAAACTGGTTCATCGGTGGAAGTGCTTAAAGTGTTTAATAAATCAATTGATCGCAAAATAAAAGCATTGATTCTTACGATTATATTCTGAGCAGAAGATAAATATTCATTAAATTCTTGTTTAGGGATAATTGCAATTGAATCGTCAGATTTAGTAAATAAACACAAATTTTCTTGAATAGCTCTCAATTGGTTGTAAAAATATAATTTTTCAGAAATTGATTTTCTAGTGTCGACCACTTTTTTCATTATCTGTGCACTGAATCCTTTCATTTGATCAATATTTGTGATCATGTCTTTGTGTGGACTTTCGAGTAGTTTTCTTAGTGTTGCAAAACGGGCCAAACATTTATAGAAGTATTTATTACAATCACTTATATCTCCTTTTAATTGGTCGCATAGACGAGTGTTTTGTTTAGTTTCAAAATCGAGAGCACCGGTAGTCATAATGATATCATTCGTATCAATGTTTGAGTCGATTATCAGACCCTTTCGGTAAGAGAGACCAAAATGTTTCAGACTTTTAAAGAGTTCACTCAAACCCCGATATTTTCGGGTTTTTATGTGATTAACGCTTTTCTTCCATTTGGTTTTGTCTTTAATATCATTCGGGACCTGAAGTTCACTCAACTCTTTGACACCACTTATTATATCGGATGAAAAGCTTTCAATTGCTTTAATTTGTGTCACAAGAACTGTAGTATTCTTAACAGTCTTTTTAAGCAAATGTTTCGATTTCTTGGTTAACGACAAACTTTTCTGAAGAAACTCGTAATCACTTAACAATTGTGTGGTTGGACTCAAATTCAGGTTTTCATTTGCAAACAACTCTTTAGTTTTCAAAATCAGTTTCCAATCAGAAGCTGTGCTAATGTTTCCACTGCTTTGGATGGCAAGATTCGAGTCAACCGGTAGATTCAATTCTGATCTGTATTTCTTCATATATTTATACAATTGTTTGTGTGATTTCTCGACCGAACTCTTAACGGACCAAAAGTTATTTTCACTCCATTTCGTGATTTTCACAAATTCTTTCACTTCCTTTTCAATCGGTTTCCGGACATTAATTAAAGCGTTTTCAACGTTTTGTACAAATTGTGAATAATATTTATGCAGATTTTGAAGAGAAATGTAAAGATTATTGCCGTTAGTGTTGGAGTCTATTGAGCGGATGTGAGACACAAAAGTTGTCAAAAGATTGAGTCGGACTTTGAATTCACCTAATTTTGAATTTTCTATAAACTTTTTGATTGATTCAATGAATTCTTTTATTTCATTTTGATTGCAGTCTTTGTTTGTATTGTCGTCTATTAATGCGGTTATAGTTATGTATAAATGAAACCAAAATAAATTCATTTGTTTGTCTTCGATATCCTTATTCACTGAATCGAGACATTCGGACCAATACTTGAGCTCCAATTTCCTCCAACTAATCAGCAATTGTGTCATTTCGTTGAGATTATCGGATAAACTGATGCCTTTGTGTGCCATTAACTGCCAGTCCTGCGCCGCCTGAAGCAGTACTTCCAAACCAGTGGCGAAGTTAATGAGCGGTTCGTTTGATCTCAAGTCAAATATTTTCTGAATTATTTTAAGCAATTTTATAAGAATCGGATGGCTTTCGAATTGTGGCAATAATTCTGTAATAATTTTCTTTTCCATTGACTCCAGAATCTTAAAACAAAGACTCGTTTCATAAAGCGATGAATTGTGGTATATATTGAATGAATCGTAAGAACTGTCTTTAATATCAGCGATCAGTTCATTGCATGCAATCATATGTCCGTCAATTAGTTGGCTGTCAATAGAGTAGTCGAAGAAAATACCCAAACGTTTGGTTATTTGAGAGATCACTGAATGCCGCAAAAGGTATGCCTTTCTGAAGTTATGAACAGATTTGTCACTTTTGTCGCTTAATTCAACAATTTTTAAATGACTTCTTATTATATCGGAAATCATCTCATCTTCTATTTTGGACTCTCTTAAAGTGATTTCATTGCCTTCAAACTCGTCGCTCACATCAAAGTATTGTTCATTATATGTGGGAAATATAGCCTCCATTTCTAGTCTCTCCCTCTCCTCTTCGGTCACATCCGAGCACTCGGTTTTCATTCTGTACTCAAAGAGCGCCTCTTCTTCTGATCGCTTCAACTCTTGTTCTTCTCTCATGTTTTGCCAACACTTCACAAATACATTGAAAATACGGAATGAAAGCAATTGCAGAGAATTGCTATAATTGAGAGACATTTCATTTTGAATCTCTATTAAAGCAGATCTTAAAAGAGTCGATATGTTTGTCTCGAAATTCAATTTTGACAGATTTGACAATTTCTTAATTTTGTTGACTGTCTCTGAATTACATAAATAATTTGCTATAAAAGAGGGAGAATTCGTATCACAAAAATTTCCCATAATTTTAATGGTTGTATTCATATCATCAACGGATTTGAACTTCAATTCATTAATAATTAGATTTTGATTTTGCAAATAAAATGTAATGTTTTTGAGACCTCTCAAGAGAGTCGAGACTCCGATGAGGAATGTATTGACTAAGTCTTGGTATAAAGGATAAGATAATTGAGTTTTGCGAATGAATGCTGTGATAGACGACTGATAATTAAGTGATTCCTGTATTAAAGTTTTGACTTCTCTTTGAGTTTTCTTTTCTCTATAACACGAAATGAATTTCTGCGAAAAGTTTTCAATTGTTTTCTTATTGATTACTGTCTCAGAGAAGTGAATGCAATCGGATTTGAGTTTGAAATAGTCGGCACATGAGGAACGGAAGGGTAGATGAGACGAAAACTTCTCAATTTTAAGTTCTAATCGTGTCTTCCTTTGAATCAATTCACGTATAAGCGAGTGATGGGACGACTCGACTGATGGATTGTTTGATTTAATCAGATTGAGAGCATTTCGGACATCGATTTCAGCGTTTATTAACTTGAGATCAAGTCTGTAATGATTGAGTTTACAATTGATTCGTTCAATGGGATCGATTGGAAACGTCGGACACAATATCTGTGATGTTATGTATCCGACAAAAATCAAAACAATATTCTCATCAAAAGGGTCTTTAGTTTCTTGAATCAGGAGTGATATATAATTAAAGAGTTCTTTGAAGTTATCGGTGGTAACGCTTAAACTGCTTTTCTTGACGGGAGAGTTCATACAAACGTTTTGAACTAATAGTGAAAACCAATTCCTCACAAATTCAAAGCCATGCTTATTGAGTGAACTATTCTCAGAGTCGCAAATGAGTTCATAATTTAAAGTCAAAAACTGTTTGAAGCGTAAGAATTGGGACATCTTTTCTGACAATAAACCGATGGAAATGTGTTTATTTGAGAGCAAATAACTCGATGACAGGGATATAAGTGGTAAGCATTCTGCAGATAAATGTAATAATTTTTCTTCGAAAATATTTGACTCAAATGTTTTGTTCAAATCATGTGATAAATCTAGTGATAAATGACTCAAAACTTTTTGAATTGACAGATTTTGATTCAAATCTAAGAAGTGTTGAAGTATTAAATCTGTGGTTATTTTGTCAGAATTTTGTGCCAAAGAGATGCACGAAATATGCAATGGATTTATCGTAAAATATTTTGATTCAATTAATTGAATGTAATTTTCGTAACTAAGAAGTGTTGAAGTATTAAATCTGTGGTTATTTTGTCAGAATTTTGTGCCAAAGAGATGCACGAAATATGCAATGGATTTATCGTAAAATATTTTGATTCAATTAATTGAATGTAATTTTCGTACAAATTATGAGACTTTTTGTTAAAATAAGAGACTTCTGAATAGAGTAAAGAAAATAGAAATATTGGTTCGCATTGATTGGTCGCCAATAATTTGCGTCTATTTATCACATCAATCAAATCGGTGTTGTCTTCAGAATCCTTATTATCATTGGATATATTTTGTAACATTTGCTCAATGAGTGAAATGTCTTTCTTAAGATGATTCCGATTGTATTGACCACTGATAAGATCACAGATGTTATGAGATATTAGAAGAACAGTGTCTTTAAAAGTGTTAAAAACTGTCGATTGATTGGCTCTCAAGAGATCGTCACATAATCTATTGTATGATACAAATAGGGAAGAAGTGTCGCAACTTTTAAAAACAAGACAATTGTCTGTCAATGAGAGCATTATCTTATATTTGGTTTTATTGGAGTCAAAGCTATCGATTCTCAACAAATGATTGACTGCAGAGATACTAGTGTTGAGATCAATGTCTAAAAAGGTCTGTAATATCGATAATGACTTCTCGTTGATAAGAACCCAAAGGATTATAAATTCATTAGAAATAAATTGATTTAAAAGCTGTGTTTTGGAGTAGTTTTGGTGACAAACGCTTAACAACTGATAAATCCATAAAACAATATCACGTAATAATACAAAGTCATCATTAGTGGGACATAAGTCGAGTGCACCACTAATTAGTTTGCTTTCGATCTCATCGATAATCTTATGAATGGGAACAAAAACTTTTGGAAATAAATTTCCATCGACTTTACCATTGATTAGTTGAGATGCGATTGTCATGAATGAGACCAACTCTTTGTCGGTGTTATGATTGGCACACATTTGTTGACATTTCAATTGATTCCAAAACATATTAATCGCGAATCGGTTTAAGTTCTTCTCAATTAATTCAATATTATTGTCAAACGAATGAATTGAATTCAACAGCAATTGCCACAAATGAAAATCATATCTCAAATCAATTTGAAATTCATTCAAATCACTCATTTTGAGCTCTTTGGGCACTAATTCTTGAATATTATCGCCAATTTGTTTCACTAATTGTATGCTATTATCAAAATGTTCACCGAAACAATAAGTTTTGAAAATATAATAACGAATAAACAAATCTTTTAAACAACTTTTCTCTAAATATACGCGAAGTCCTGTCGAGTATCTCTCCAAAGAATCTGAATTCAAATCAAAACACTGTTGTCTTTGTTTCAGTGAAGACTCCAACAAAGCAGAGTCTTCGAGAGCACAGGAGGTCTGGGAATCGTATTTAAAATTATTTAGACATAATTGAGTCATTAGTTTAGAGTCACTATTAACAACATTATTAGTCATATTAAGCACAATGTCTTCATCATTGATTGATTGTGTTTCGAGTTTTGCGTAAAATTCTTTTAAACAAATTTCAGATTTAAATCCGTTTTGGAGTTGAAATATAAAACTTTTAGTGTATTCAATGAACTGAGAGAAACTGAAATGTTGGCACAAATTCTCAAAACAGTTGACAAAAAACTCAGTGATATTATCGTCACTTTTCACTAAACCATTCACTTGTTTAACAAAGTCTTGTTTGGCGTTAATCGGAAACATATAGATCTCAATACCTCTGTTCCTCATCGCACGCGAGAGCTCACCATTCATTGGATTCATGGCAAGAATGAGTCGGAAGTGTGGATGTGGTTTGATTGTAGTCATCTGCCCGTCGATGGATCCCTTTTCATTGATAGTGAGCTCTCCGTTGGGCTCAAGTAAACCGTTCAGTCGATCCAAGACTGAAGCGCTGCACAGGTTTGCGTTGTCTATCAAAAGCCATTCCCCAGCCATGAGGGCTCGGATCAGAATAGAGTCCCGCCATTCAAAGGCACCGCTCACTAACACTTTGGTCTCGTAATTGCTTTTCAGTGAAATTATTTGCTGTTTTAAATCAGATGTAATATTGGACACCGATTCGTTACATTCTTCTAATTTGTTGATAATTTGGTCCAAAATTTTAAGTTTTTCTAATAAGACGTTGGGGTTTACGGAGTCATTGTCTGAATTCAATGTTTGGATTTCAAACCATAATTTCAATATTTGTGATATATTTTCTTTATGATCTACAGATTTGCCAAACGATGTCAAACATAAGTCAAACACAGACTCTTCAATATGTGTCAAGTGATGCGATAAATCTTTTTGTTCAAAACCTCCCAACAGATCCATTGTATCCATTTCTGAATTAACAGAAAAAATTCGCAGTTTATGTCCGGTTAGGTCCGACAAAAGCTTAACGACACTCGTTTTGCCGACACCTGACTCTCCGATCAGTATTGACATCCAATTCATTTCAATACATTTCATGAGAGACTGCAGACATTCCTTCTGTGATTCAAAAATCATATAATTTGTCATTTCATTGCCTAAAGTACGGCGACGCTTCAGAAACGAGTGACCGATTTGTAGGTAATTATCTGTAATCACAACTTCAATGGTATCCGATTTCAAAGTGTTGGGGAAGTATTTGTCACAAATGTCTTTCATTTTGTGTCGGTCTTCAGTTGTTCTCATTTTATCGATATATAAAAACTTCACGAAATTCTCAGGTTTCACATCATTTAATTCCATCACATTATGTGTCATGAGTTGCGACCAACGGATCAGTTCTCTGAGATTGAATTCCCAGGGACTGCCTCTTTGGCCGAATTTGTTTGCGATCACTATTTCATCGATCACTTCGTTATTAAAGTCAACCATCGTTTTAATCACTGATTGCTGTACTTTAGGGAACAGATGAGAGAGAATGAAGATATAGTCATCGTTGGAGAGGTTTTGCATATAAACACTGGTGAACCGATTGAGCAGCGATTTAGGCAGACCTTTACGGGCGCCGCCTTCTGAGTAGGGGTTTTGTGTGGCAAATATTCTGGTCATTGTTTTACTGATTTTAAAACTTTTATTCAATTCGGAGACAAAAATTTCACTTCTGTGGTCCAGACATGCGTTGAGTCCTTCGAGGACCGACTGTTGGGCTAAATTGAGTTCATCGAACAGAATCCACGTCCACTCACTCTTAAGGGCCTGTAGTAGAGGACCGTCTCTGAAGGCAAATTTGCCGACAGAGTCCTCGCCCTCTAACGGCAAATCAGCCCCAAAGAGATCACTGATGTCCGTCTGTTCCGACAAATTGATTCGAATGAGACGATGACCCGAAGCTTTGGCCAACGCTTGGATTAGAGTAGTCTTTCCCACTCCGGGCATCCCTTCCAGAAGTATAGGTTTTGGTAATTGCATTGCTCTCACAACACGTAATGCATTGGTTTGAACGGTGGGACTGTTCCACATGTAGTAACTGTTGATACTTTCATCAACGTCTGGACCTTTTGAGATGCAAAATGGTTTGATTGAGAAATGTTTGGACTCATCCAACACAACATCCATTTGCATATTAGTCTCGGCGTCGATGGCAGACAATGGCTGTGAAAGTTGATTCAGATATTGTTGGCATTCACTACGGATTGCAATTGAATTCTTGGCGCTTGAGTTGAATGCAGATCCAGCGCTTCCAATCGCATCGACAAACACAAGAAGAGCTCCGTTAATGAATGCATTGCTTATAGACATTGTAATCGCATTATTTGATTGAGTGCTTGAGTTAATGAAGTGAATCCAACTCAATATATCTCTTATACTTAAAACAATTCGTTTTGAATTTTTCACATTTGTATTGAACCACAAAAGAAAATCACACATCGATTGGCACACAATGTCTTTGCAATCACTCCACTGGTTATCCAAATTATGGCGAATAATATCTCTGATATCTTCGATGTCTTCATAGGGTGGACACCAGATCTCAGTGAAGCGATTCCTGAGAGCGGGTGACAGTTCTTTCTTGCCGTAATCGCCTCCCGGATTCATTGTCGCCATATATCGAAACGATTCCTTGGCTTTGATCACTGGTATCGAGATTTCACTCTCGAATGTGTTGTTATTCTCCGCCAACAGAAGAGTTTTTTCCGGTTCTAACACTGAATTCAAACGCTCCAGAACTGAGTCGTCGGCTAATGATATCTCGTCGACCATAAAGTAATCACCGCTTTTCATAGCGTCAACAAGTGGGCCGTCGACCCATTCAAATAGGGGACGAGTGGTCTGACTATCAGTTTCGTCTTCAAAGTTACGCACAGGTCGTAGACTTCCTAAGAAGTCTGCGCTTTCGGTATTCATATGACAATTCACAGAAAACAGTGATTTATTGTTAAGAGCGGCAAATAACTGACAAATTGATGTCTTTCCACACCCCGTCTCTCCGACCAATAAAACGGGTTCATTATATTTAATGGCTTCGGATAATAGAGTTCCCAAACGTTTGAAAGATTTATTCCAAACAATGTGTTTAAACTCAGTCGGAATGATAGCGTCGTTTAGAAAAGAAGTTTTACTAAATAAAACATTTGTGTCGAGTGTGCGCTTAAATCTGGTCTCAAGAACCGATTGAATAAGAGTGACCTCTTCAGGTCTGCGGACACGACCGGCCAGTAACATATAGCCGTCATTCGCCAGATGTAAGTCCCAGTCATAGAACTGGATGTCTTTGTTCTGTTGTTTCGCAAACTTCTTATATCTCTCTCCCCAACGAAACAGATCTCTTAAAGTTATGAATCCATGCTTTCCAGCAAACACTCCACTCTCTCGACGTCTAATCTGCAAATCGTGAAGAACTCCAACCATTCGTTTGGCGTAAGACAAGGGAAGAGCGCATCTCTGATGGAGAATAATCTCAAGTTCTTCGTTGGGTATCTCATTGAAGTGGAGTTCAACGAAACGATTACGAAAAGCTCGGGAAAGCATTTTACGGCCGCCGTAATGACCGGCCGGGTTCTGAGTGGCCAACAGTAGAAACTTTGGGTTTGCTTTTATGAGTTGTTGGGTTTCAGGTATAAACAGTTCTCTATTGTCATCAAGAACTCGATTCAGTGCTTCCAACACATCAGTGGGCGCTAAGTTAAGCTCATCTAATATAATCCAATAGCCATTCCTCATGGCTTCGGCCAATACTCCTTCTCTGAAGATGAGTTTGCCGTCTGTATCGACACAATAACTGCCCACATATTCCTAAACAAATATCAGTAATTCATATAAACAGAAATGGCATAAAAATCATTCATTAAAATACCTGAAGGTCTGTATGCTCGTGATTATTGACTCGAACGCAGACATACACAATAACTGCCCACATATTCCTAAACAAATATCAGTAATTCATATAAACAGAAATGGCATAAAAATCATTTATTAAAATACCTGAAGGTCTGTATGCTCGTGATTATTGACTCGAACGCAGACATTGCCGGTGGCGGCGGCTAACCATTCAATCAAACTGGTCTTTCCCACTGATGTCTCGCCTTCTAATAGAATGGGAAATGTCTTCCCAATCGACACTATTCTACAAATATCTTTCAGATTTTTCTTCACAGTATCCGTTAGAATATAGGACTCGTTTACTTTCGGTTCTTTAGATCCCCTCAGAATATAATAGTCTTCAATGGATTCATATTTTTCAGGGAATTTTGGAGATTGGATTTTGGCGTTCAATACCTTAACCGAGTCTTTACTCCCAAATAAAGTCTTTTTAATTTCGTTTTCAACTCTAATTCGTGATATTTTGTCCAAACGAGTCAAGAATGACAGACAAAATGATTCGTAAAGAGATCTCATGACTACAGCGCAGGGATTAGTGGCCGCGACACTCAATGCACGGCAAAGGGTTCTGTAAAACATTTAAAAATTTCTATTTATAAGAATATTCTTGACTTATGTGACTAACATTTTAGCAATTATAATTTTTAATAATATTATGCTATATAAGTTTTATTTATATAAATTAAAAGTATAAAATAATTGTAATTATTTTAAGTATAAAAACTAAGGATTTAAAAAATCTACCGGTATAAATAAATAAATAACTCAATTTCTAGCAATCAGTAAAATTAAATAAATCTTAAACCATATTACTATTAAATGAATGAAATAGACAAACCTGAGACTATAGTGCGGTCGTAATCCATTGGCGTCCGTCAACACTGTCTTTGAATTACATTTAATTTGCAAATAAAAGTCAACAATCGCTTCGATAACACCCGGAGAAACATATTTCCCAATATATGAGTGAATCAGAATCCTTAGGTCAGACTTGTCCTCGAGTTGGTCCACAAACAACTCAGTGAACCGGTTCCTGATTCCAAGCGGTAACTCCTTTTTGCCGACATCTGTAGCCGGATTCATACAACCAAACAGACGGAACTCAGGGTTTCGTTCGACGGGAATACCGTCCGCTTTGTCCAGAAGTGCAAGCGATGCCTCGTCTGAGTCGAGAATAGCTGACAAACACTGCAAAGTCTCCGATTCTGCCAAATTTATTTCATCCAATAATATCCAACCACCGCTTCTCATGGCTTTCACAAGACTTCCTTCGATGAAACTAAAGGCCAGACATCCCTTTTGGTTGAGTTGAAAGGACTGCAATCGATTGATTCGCTCTCCCAATGCTTTCCAGCGCTCTAACAGATGATTGTCTTTGCATTTGGTTAAAGCACTTTCATAGACGCGAAGCATTACTTTGAAAAGTGTTGCCCACTCTTCAGACTTGAATATTTGAGCGAATTTTGTCAAAAACGACACATTTTTGTCACTTTCAAAGGTCAATGAAAACAAATCCAAATATTCCTCTTTTATGGGACCAATCATTACATTGATTTCAATCGGTTTATATCCACCCAAAAGGTCTGAACTATCGCTTTGTTGGTTCATATTGATAACTGTCAGAGATTTATGCAATCTTTTAGCCAAATATTGAACACAAGATGTCTTTCCGGTGCCGGTCTCTCCACACAGCAAAACGGGTTCCTTATTATCGATGGCAACAGAAATTCGCTCCAAAAGGGAAAGAGACTGATGTGTCAAAGCAAACGAATGCATAAATTTGTGCTCTTCTTGTAAATTGATTTGTCTTTCTTTGAGTCCAACAGAAAATCTTCCGATTCTGAAGAGATTTTCATTCACTATTAGCTCTGGTTTTCGTTTGCAACACAAGAATTCACTTTGACTTTGAGTTATATTCAGATGAGAACCGATCACTTCTGCTTTGGATACACGAAGTTTGGGATCGGAAATCGATTGAAGGAAACAGTCGTTTGAGTCGAGAAACGCTTTTGTCGCCGATTCGTCTGAATTGAGTTTAAAGTCTTTAGACATTCTTTGGCACCATTTCATTAGATCTCTTAAAGATATTTGTCTCTTAAGACTATTATCTTGACTATCATTTTGAAGGTAATAATAAATATCTAAAATTCTTTCACTAATTGGACTCAAATTATGCCATTTTTTGGATATAAGTTTCTGAAGTTCTTCTCTATTCATCAAATCGAGTGATATTTTATAACATAATTTGTTAACACAATTGTAATGAGTGGACGATTTGATGGCAAACTCGGAATGTTTTAAATCACTGTTTTGAGAGCCAATGAGACGTCGAGTGAAAAATATACGAAATTCGTTGTGAACTCTATTCAACTGGTTTTCACAGCCGGGAAGGGATGCCAAAGAATTGGACTCCAATACCGACATTAACATCGATATCACGTCAGACGGCGCGCAGTCTATGTCTTCGAGCAATAACCAAAAGCCGTGTTTCATGGCTTCAGTAAGCGGTCCGGCCTTCCATAGGAATTCCCCGGGAATATCAGTGCATATATGGGAACCAATGAGCACTTTGGCGTCAATTTGGTCTCCCATTTGCACTTTCATTAGTTGCGGCGCTTTATGCCGACCGGAAAGGGATGCGATATACTCGACGAGCAATGTTTTGCCACAACCGATGGGCCCCTCAATGAGCACTGGTTTGCCATAAGCAACACCTAATGCCAGACACCGGAGGTTAGACTGAGTGGTCGGCAGCAAAACAATTCGGTTCTCATCACTGAAACTACTTCTTTGAGTCCATTCACTATTAATCGCAAATTTATTGATCAAAACGCCTTCAACTGAAACAATGTCTTCGCAGAAGTCGTCGTCTTTGAAACAAAGCTGTGAATCACTCAACACTTCATCACATCTTTGATAATATAAACTATTTTTCAGATTAACGGTTGGATTGCGAGAAGAGAATAGATATAAATATTTCACTCGAAGTCGAGTCAAATCTTCTTCACTGAACTCCGGTTTGAAGAGACATTCAAATTGATTGTCATTTATAGCAAACAGTATGCGATGGCATTGAATGGCTATATATCTGATGTCACACTCGGGATGTGATATGTATTGCAATATAAAACTCCAGTCAATGGCGTCACGAAACCAAAGAGGATTGAAGTGAAGGTAATTAAAGCATGCGATGAAGACATTGAGCACAAACTGGTGGTCATCACAAGACTTGACAAGAGTGGCCGCACTGAACAGTGATGTCTGGAAGCACTGGTAGGCGAAGTGTGTGGCACTCGGATAGTAACCAATCAAATGACTTAAGGAGACGAACAGATCTCCTCTGAGCTGTGGTTTGCGTTTACATCTCATCAACAGATCACTCAAAATGGGACCAAACATAGAGACCACTCTTGGACTCCATTCACGACTCACCACCAGTTCAGACAACGCCTCCAGAATTGTCTGTCTATCCTCTGGTGACCAACTCTTGAGTCGCGTGTATTGTCTCAATCGTGAGACCACACCATCGGTGCACTCATTATCACACAAACTCTTCAGTGCATTCAATGCCGAGAATCTTCCCATTTTTGGCACAACTCTTATGAATCACTTAACCATTGATCGGAAAATGAATTCAATTGTAAACACACTTTAATTTGCAGACAATTAAACATAATTAACACATAATTCAGTGAAATGAACACAAATTGAATGCCATTTACAGTGCATTCAATGAAATGTGTTTAAAGTGCGGACAACACGTGCAGCACATGTGACAGAGTTTGCGCACAAATGACGTCATATTTATGTATTGAGTCATTCATTTCGTAACCATTGAAACGATTGACATAAATGACGTGATGTTGTGAAGGGGAGGGAGGTTTGATTGGTGAGGTACGTGGGCGAGCAGATATGAACTTGGTACAACTAACCCATATACTGTATCCCATGTATCATTGACTAGACAACTAAATAATTTAGATTTGAATTGAAATATAAATGCTTTTGATTGCAAACACTGTATTGAATGAGTACTGACTGCTAAGAGACAACCCATGCATTAGTCAAGCATTTCCTTAGTTTTATGTTTTACTCTCACTTTTAGATAAGACTTGTATTTATTTTGTCCGCAAAATACTACCAAATATTTGTTTGTTTTTAATTCACTTTTCCTCTCAAGTACTAAATATTGACTTTTTTGACAATTCCTATGAATATAACAAAGTTTGTCACTTTTAAATGCGATGATAGGGTGTGTTTTGGGACAGTTAGGCATATAGTGGTGAGCGTGCACTTGACACTCACTTAACATTAGTGACACCTTCGGCACACATATTGTATTGAATGTGATCGTCAGTAGTACTCATGCATTGGTGTTGCGAATGTATGCATACATAGCTTTGACTTTCATAATAATCATACGGTTGTGTGTATTGAATGAGTAGTCATTCAGTCTATGCATTGAACACCACTTGAACACCACTTTCTGTCACTTATTAATGATTTTTTATACAAAAACTATTGTTTTATCGGTTGCTTCAATCAATTAGTTTATAATTATTTGTTTTAATCATTAAAACTTTTAATTATATTGAATTCAATTAATATTGATTTAATTATTTAAATTATTTAACATATATTTGTGAAAATCAGTACAAAGTGTGCGAAAATGTCTTATTTATGATACAAATGGGGAAACAAATAGTGATTTGAATAGTAATTAAATTAAACGAAATGTTTTTAACTGCTATTCAGACGACTCAATGAAATGCCGGTTCGGAGGCAATCCAAAGAAGATAATTGTCTGAATGAGACAAACGGTGGTGAAGTGATAGCCACCAACTCATCGCTCGAGACCACAGAATTGGATCCAAACCCAGAGCGCGATGTGTCGGAAGTGGTGAGCCGTCGAGGAGGAGGTGGTGGTGATGAGGATGTGCCGGAAGTGTGTGCTCTGAACCGGACGTACAGTCGGACTATGAGTCGGCAGAAGAGTCACCTGGGAAGCGGTGCTTCGCGTCCATCACTCATCTCACACCACATGACATACGGCGTGGACGGCGACTACGACAGTCTGGACGCCCTCCCAGACCACATGACCTTCACTTTGCTGGACGTGTTCGCCATACTCTTCTCCATCGGCAGCTTCCTCTTCGACATCGGCACTGACATAGCGGTCGCTGCCTTCCATTATCTCAACCAAGACTATTGGTATGAATACTTTCTTCATAGATTAATACCATTGCCTTTATGGTAAGCATCACTTGATATGAATGTATGTCATAATCGATGGACAGGTACTTCTATCTGACGATGGCGTTTGTAATGTTGCCGACTCTGGTGATGACCGGCATATCCATGCGCTGGTATATCGTGGACTCGCGCGAGGAGGGCTCCCCTCCCACATCGAAATGTCAATGGATTATGAGATTTATATTTTTATTGCTACAATTGGGACCAATTCTGCGATATTTCGATTCACTTATGTATGGATTGAAGTTCAGACAAACGAGTAATAACTCGAGAGAAATGAAGGAAACGAAGAAGAAATACTTCCAATATATGGTATACGAAGACACGGACGCAGCGATGTTGAGGCTATTTGAGTGCTTTATGGAGGCGGCGCCACAACTGGTCCTTCAGATCTATATTCTAGCGAAGGGTAACGACCACTCGCCTGACAACTGGACCGGTATGTCATCTGAGACTCATCTCATTTTGTAGATAATAGTACTTTCTGTGCTAATACTTATCAATTATATGCAGTTGTGGCTCAAATAGTGGCTGTGTTGGCATCGTTAGTGTCGCTCTCGTGGTCACTGGTCTCATATCATAGGGCATTACGTCTGTCATTACCTGATAAGGCGAACATGACTTGGCCCGTATGTATCACACCATCTCTTGTATGCTGTCAGACATTCAATACCGTATTAATTGTCTTGAATACAGGGAATCACTGTTCAGTTTATTTGGCGATTCTTTTCGATCGCATCGCGAGTGTTAGCTCTGGCGCTCTTCGCCAGTGAATTCCGGTTCTATATAAGCATTGTTTGTGTCATTCATTGGCTTATTATGTTCTTATGGATCGTATCCATGAAAACCAAGTTTTGTGATAATCAATGCGAAGAACTTGGATATAATGCAGTGTTGGGCGTAATGTTTATATTCTGTTACTTCAATCCAGTGGACAGACCCACTCGACGCCGATATACATTATATTACACTTTCATATTCTTCGAGAATATTATATTAATGACTCTTTGGTACACACATTGCGATGACCTTAAGTGGTATAAAATGATTGCAATGTACGGACATTTTGCCAGCTTCTTTGTCGGACTCTGCGTTATGGTAAGCGCTATACATTTCAATATACCATGTATTTATGTAATACATTATACAGTATATACAATGCCATTATCATTGAATACCACAGAATCTGTATTACTTGCGTTTCCATCCGAGCCGTAGTATTGTCTGTTGTCGTGAAACATTTCAATATACCATGTATTTATGTAATACATTATACAGTATATACAATGCCATTATCATTGAATACCACAGAATCTGTATTACTTGCGTTTCCATCCGAGCCGTAGTATTGTCTGTTGTCGTGAAACTAATGACACGAGTGATAGTGAACTGTCAAAACGGGCGCAATTGAAGCGCAAATTTAATGCCTCCAGTGGTTTGTGGACAACTCAGGGCAGACTCCTTCATCCAAGGCCTGCAATCCCGACATCATTTTCTGACACCAAAGTTAATAAAATATCAAATAACTGTATAAAAGATAAGTCCAACAAAGGGCTACACAAGGGATCCATTGTCTAGCACTTGGAATATGTTTTCTAGTTTTGAATGAATTTTATTTTAGATGATTTTCACGACAATCTTATGTGAGATATAAAACTTCACTCTATTCTACATTAGTTTAACCATCGTTTAATTAACACTGAATTAATTTATTAATTAAATTATTTTCTACAAATTTTTAGTTATTTTAAAATTAATATAATTTACAATTGCGGGCAATAAATGCCTGTTTGACTGAATATACTGTAGCATGTATTTTATTAGTTAGACTAATAGTACGGTATTTACGTATTTACAATGCAGTGCAACTCAATTGCAAGCAATCATTCAATTAATTGACAAGTTTACAAATTAAATTATATCGATTTATGAATTACTTTTGACAATTTTTGGAAATATTTTTTGCCAATTATTGGGCAATATTTTGAAGATTAGTTGAGAATTATTGGAATTAATTAAAAAAGTTTTGATTAATTACTAGTCATATGAGCGAAACTATTCCTTAAATAAACAATTTTTGGAAATATTTTTTGCCAATTATTGGGCAATATTTTGAAGATTAGTTGAGAATTATTGGAATTAATTAAAAAAGTTTTGATTAATTACTAGTCATATGAGCGAAACTATTCCTTAAATACATGTGATATCCTATTGAAGCTCATCTTTGGTTTGGTTTTTAATTTAGTTCTCATTTTTATTACGCCTTTTAAAGACTTAAGAGCTTTTGTGACATAAAACTGTTTCACACATATATTGTTTCACACATTCAACGCCAATAACACCACTCAAACACTAAACCATTAAATATTGTAAGGATTGTACTCAACAACACATTAATGACATTAATATACCTAAACCTATATTTTAGATTTTATAGACCTTTCAAATCCATTGATGTTATCATAACTTGGATTTATCCCAAACGACAATATTTTGAGAAATTATAGAAACAATATTTTGTGGATTGTCTTCGGGTTAGCATTTGTTTAATTGTTTTCCACAAACATCTACTTATTATTAACAATGAATTGTTGGAATCGCACATAAAGTTGTGAACTTTTATATATTGAGTACAACTTTTGACAAAACTTAATTCACAAGACGAGTGTTTTTCTGTATTTATGCCAAAAATATTTTACATGAAATGATTTATTTTTGTAAATATATACAGCATATAAATTATTGTATAAATTTTAAGATTATGTAAATTAATTATTAAATTGTGAATGGCTTTACATTAAATTGTTTGCACATTTATTTACTATTAAAAATTGCATCTCTCTCAAATTTTTGAATACTTTATTCTATCAAACTTAACCTATGGTGGACGGGTACTTTATTCTACTATATTCATTATAATCGCAATTATTGGAATGAGAAAGGTCATTTTCATCAAATTAAACTAACTTGTTAGAACATTATTTATCAACTGTTAATAATAGAGGGCAATAGTTATGGTTATATAATGGTTCGTTCATAATATAAGTGTTTATATTACAACTCTCTTTAGACCCCTTTTTATATTACATAATATTTAATTTTTAAAATTTAATCATTAATATTGACCATGATAAATTTATTTAATAAATAAGCGCATGAAATGCATTTTACCACTGTTTATAAAACTTATCACTGGTTTGCCTGAAGTGTGCCATGATTTAAGTGTCAATAGTGACGGTTACCCCCCCTGTGCCGGTTATGTCATGTCATTTATGAGCACATATTTGATCGGCATTTGAATGATTAGACAAAACATACCATAAATTGATTGAAATGTGGGTTTGATTTAGATTTGAGTGTAATTTGCATTCAATTGAACCCATTATCACCCAAAAGACAACAACTCGTGAATCACTGATTGCCACAAACAGCACACAATCGCACGAAATGCCAACTTTTAAAGGTTTGTTTGCATTGTCTTACGGATCAATTGAAACGGTTTAGTGATTGTCTTGAATTGAATGGCAGTTAAGGTTAAGTGGAATAAAGAGGTCTTTTCGGACGTCGAGTTAACCACTGATGAGCCGCCCGTTGTCTTCAAAGCCCAGTTGTTTGCGTTGACTGGCGTTCAGACGGATCGCCAGAAACTGCTGTTCAAGGGATCCACAGTTAAGGACGACGACTGGAACAACATTCAACTCAAAGATGTACTCATTTTGACACTAATTATCTCCATTTGTCTCATAACCCGTGTTTGTCTCCGAAGGGAATAACTCTTCTACTGATGGGAACCAAAGAGGAGTTACCGGAAGCGCCCAAAGAGCAGGTGGTGTTCATGGAGGACATGAATGAGCACGAGTTGGCCTCCGCTCTGCAACTGCCCGCAGGTCTCACTAATTTGGGAAACACTTGTTATATGAACGCAACGGTTCAGTGCCTCAGAACTGTTCCCGAACTCATCGATTGTCTCAAGAAGTGTGACCACAGATGACGTTCATATGATGTGTCAATCTAATTGACTGTTGTTTTCATTGTCTGACAGCTATTCGGGACGTCTGGCCATAAGTGAGGGCTCACTGGAAGCGTCGCAGAATCTGACGATTGCTTTGCGCGATCTCTACGAAGCGATGGACAAGTCGTCGACAATCGCGCCCTTGATTTTGCTTCAAGTGCTTCACATGGCTTTCCCCCGCTTTGCCGAGAAGGGAGAGGGCGGCGCTTTCGTGCAACAGGACGCCAACGAGTGCTGGACTGAACTCATTCGTATGCTGCAGCAAAAGCTCAGACTCACCACCGGAACCGCCAACAACTTCATCGACCAATACTTCAGCGGAACCTTTGATGTCGAGATGAAGTGCAATGAATGCGAAGACGAAAGTCCCGTCTATTCAACGGAAAATTTTCTTCAATTGAGTTGTTTTATATCTACCGGTAATTCATTTGCTTTTGGTTTCATTCGTTGTTTGTATTAATGTGTGAAATGTGTTCAGATGTCAAGTACTTACAATCGGGTCTTAACTTAAGACTTAAAGAGACGATTGAAAAGTTTTCTCCGACTTTGAACGCGAACGCCAATTACGAGAAGATCAGTAAAATAAGTCGATTGCCGGCATATCTGGCCATTCAGTTCGTCCGCTTCTTCTACAAAGAGAGGGGTTCTGTGAACGCGAAGATTCTCAAAGACATCAAATTCACTCTCAATTTAGATGTGTTTGAGTTGTGCACTCCAGCTCTCCAGGAGAAGTTGATTCCAATGCGACAGAAGTTTAAAGAGATTGAAGACAAAAAACTCGAGGAATCGGTGACTAAAGGCAAACTCAAACCAGAAGACGAGGCGAAAGGCAAACACCGACACAACTATTCTTTTGACGGCGACGTCGGCTCTAATAACAGCGGCTTTTATGAGTTGCAGGCAGTGCTCACACATAAGGGACGGTCCAGTTCTAGCGGCCATTATGTCGGTTGGATTAGAAAGAAAGAGGGTATGACTTGTTTGACACGCCGTTCCCATACGCCATATATTTATCTTGTTTTGTTGTCTCAGACGAATGGTTCAAATGCGATGACGACGTCGTCTCTTCTGTTCCGTCTGAAGAGATTTTGAAGCTTTCGGGCGGAGGTATGACTTAACACTTAACACGTGTTTAATTGTTTATTAACTATATTCATGACCGGACTGTTAGGTGACTGGCACTGCGCTTATGTTCTACTCTACGGCCCCAGGATTTTATTCACTGACGAGCCGCCAAACCCTTCACAAATTCAGACTATCCAACAGTAGTCTCATTAAATAAACATAACTTTAATTTAATTTTTCAATTTTATGTCTATTACTCAACGAAATGTTTCTAATTAATACATATTTTAGAAAAATGTTTTCAAAAGTTTTTCTATAATTTAAATTTGCGAATTGCAATAAAATTGATTTTATATTTTTGAATTTAAACAAAGTTTGTACCGTAAGAATAAAAATTAACAATTAAATGATGACTTAATTCAACCTTGTTAGTTTAATTTTTTATCGAAATAATTTTATTACCATTTTACAAATTACTTTACCGTAATTTTATTTAAATTTACTATAAGTACAGTATAGTATTTTCCTATAAAATGTAATACAATTAAAATTACCAGTAATTTAGTCATTGTTTTAACAGATCATATAATTGAGATATTTTATTAATATTTGTAATTTTCACAATTTTAATTAGAAACAAATTCATAAATATACTTGTTATATAAAATATTATTCTTAAAACATAACTTTTAAAACAAAAATTCCTGATTCCAGAGAAATAAAAAATTAAATAAAGAGTAAGATATGGAATGGATATAAGAATCTATGCTTTGAACTGATATACAGTAGTAATGAGTCTATGATATGAAATAAGTTAAGGAATGTCTGCAACGAACGCCGGATTGTCGGCACTATTAGTCTTTTTGTCTATTATTTCACATTTCATCAAAACTGCCGGTTCTTTGTTGTTCATCGGTTCCTGGGTTTGGAATGAGAGACAATTTGCATATTTGGTTCTCCACTCATCCCTCAGAGTCTTATCTTTGGGCCCCCAGTCGTCAGAATCAATACACGATAACTCGACTCTCTTTAAGATCAGACACAATCAAATTAACATTCAATTATGTGCTCAATGCTAAACCCTACTTATAAGGCAATATAGATTCAATTTGTAAATTTGCAACTTTCTTGAGGCAAGTTTATAGAAAGTTGTTTCTATTTCTCTTAACTCTTACATTTAACTCAACTTTTTGACACATCATTCAAGACAAACACTTACTTCTTTAAAAGTCTGTCCTTTCTTTTGTGTGTATATGCTATAAAATGCCCAAATTGGCACCTGGAGTACAATTATCAAGGTGAGACATATACCCATAGCGTCCGCCCAATCGGGATAATCATATTCACCATACTTTTAAAATATAATTTAAGAATTAATTATATAAGTTATTATAACTATTCTTAATTGTGTATACTTTTAATGGCGCAAAATTAACGAGTGAATAGACAAAAATAAGGGCCAAAATGATAGGTGATGTGTACTTCCAGGTCACTTTCCAATAGATTCCCAATTGTCGGCCTAACATAAAGTTGATGTCGAAAGCAAACCTATCAAAGCCATAGACCCACATGAGTGCCACGCATTCGGCCACTGCTATGAACACCAAAGGAAGACTTCCGCCATAATTGTCGACCACATCAAACACATATTGACCGCCTAATTGGACAGTCGTGTAAGCGATTAACTATTCACCATTTAGTAAGTTATATAATACTGTATACAGTACTATATAATATATACTATATTATAGTATTTAATAGTAAGACTAACCTCTTGTAACGCAGGGAAGACCCAACAAAAAGCAAACGATTCCAGTTATGACACAGAATTTCAATTTATGTTTTCGAAGGAATGGTATTTCATCGGAAAGACTCGTTAATACATTCTCCATGAGAGCAAACTGTTATAATATATAACATGATTAATATATACTGTATATTAGGTTTGATTTAATCAACAGAATCGTTGATTACCTCAGAATCGAGACCTAATGTAAACAACATAAAGAAGAAGAGAACGGACCAAACTTGTGGGAATGGGAGTCGAGTCAGTGCCTCAGGATATGTGACAAATGCCTAAAAACTTGCACATTAATTCATGACCATTAAGTATTTACTTAACATACTAGACCAGGGCCACTTTTGACCACATCAGTCACGCTCACACCTGGTCCTAAATCGTGTGCCATTGCCCCCAACACTGAGAATATGACTAATCCGGACTATTATAAAATTTGTTTTTAAACGTTAGAAATAATATTATCAATGTAATCAAAATGAAAAATACTGTGAGATATAAATACAATATTAAGTACAGTACTGTATTCAGATATCATAAACTCACGATTATTGAAGTGATTGTATCCAAAACACTGACAATCATAGCATCTCTTAAAATTAATATAGTAATCATTAATAGGTATATTTAAAGTAAGAATATTCTAGTAAATAATTACTGGAAAATGTTGTGCCGAAAGTCATTATAGCTGCTAAACATAATAAGCCCTCCCATGGCTACACTTAAGCTAAAAAACATTTGTCCGGCCGCGGCCTGCCATACCTTTAGATTTACATTTTAAACGTCAATTTCTCGATATACACATTCAAAATACCTTGATTTCCAATAGTTTATCCCATTGGGGCACAATAAAATATTTGATTCCTAGCAAAAATTAAATTATATTTTAACTATAGTTCTTTATATACATTCTATGTATTGCATGTTATATGAGAGCATACCTTCCCAGGCACCCTCTTGTACGACACCAGCGATTAACAGTGAGATTAGGATAACGTCTGAATAATGAAAAATTTTAAGAATTAATTCATCTGACAATAATTGTGAGTAGCTAACTTACAGGGAAAAGTTGCTGCAAAATATACTACTTTTCCACTTGTTTTTACTCCTAGGGAATAAAAGTTTAAATTACTCATCATTTTAATGGCAATATACAGTATATTAGAAAGTGATTCAACCTTTAAGGAGGCAAAGGATGACAATAATCCAACTAATGGCCAGACAAAGAGCTAAATCCCATTTGATTCCATTCAACTGATCGATTCCGGGTGATATATCTAATACTTTTCGCCTTTTGTGTGATATTTATATGTCATAAAAGTGATAATTGTTGTTTTAAATGTTCAGCACTTACTCCCAAAAAACCTAAAACATAATAATAGTTGGCTATTAGTATAATGACTGAATGTCTAATAATAAGTGGGCTATACTTGACTTGAAGAGACGCCGTCTCCGAATGTAGACTAAAGACATGAAAATATTAAAAATATTTAATAATTATTTGTGAATAATAGTAACATCTAAAAGTACAATACAGTATAAGCTTATATACATTTTTAGACCTGACGGTGCAATTAGTGCCATTAGCCCACTCAGGATCACACCTCTGCCACGGCAGCTCCGATTGAAATGAGTGACCGATAAAGTATAGGGTGTATGACATCACCTTTAATTATATTCAAAGGTAAATCTATTTAGTTGTCAAAAAATTTGTTACATCATTTATTAAGAATTTAAAAATAATTATACAAACAAATTATACTTGTATAAGCAAGTAAATGTATATTCTAAATTGCTTGGAGTTATTGAATGTCTACACTTTTTAAATAATTAAAATTTTTATTGTATAAGTGATTATGCAATGGTTATATAAAAAGTTTCCAAAACCCCCTTTTATTGTTAATTGTATTTGTTGAATATTGATTAAATAAGAAAAAAATTAATAAAAATAAGTAAAACTTACGACATTATAATAAATGCAAACGACTAACGAGACGGCGATCATAGCAGCGCCAACTCCTTTAGCAATGGGAGCGCAGTTCCATATGGTTAGGGGTCCGGTGCCCCCGAACTGACCGAAAGCCAATTCCATGAAATACATGGGCTTTCCCGCACTAACGAGACGGCGATCATAGCAGCGCCAACTCCTTTAGCAATGGGAGCGCAGTTCCATATGGTTAGGGGTCCGGTGCCCCCGAACTGACCGAAAGCCAATTCCATGAAATACATGGGCTTTCCCGCGAGAGTTAGCATTATTAGGTAGGGAATGAGAAAAGCACCACCACCTTTACAGTCGACAATTTTAGTAATTCATTTCCATCACTTGTAATACTGTAAATGTCAAATAACATACCATTCTGATAGGCCAAGTATGGGAATCTATTTGTTTGTATATGAATTATTATATATAATTTAATAAATATAAATTAAATTTGTACAAACCTCCAAACATTGCCGATTCCGACACTTAGTCCAACACAACTCAATAAAAATTCTTAATAAATAAATATTTAAAATAAATATAAATCTTTAAAATAAGAAATATGAGAATATGATTCTGGTGCAAACTGACCCCATTTGTTACCCCATCCGCCCCTAGATTTGACACTCGATGTGGTAGACACTCTTCGGGGGATTTGTCGGATTGAAGCCCTCGATCGTCTGTCGGATGTATTCCTCTGAAACGGCGATTCTTTGACACCATTCTTAATATTTTGGCCATTAATTGACCCATTCGTGTGATTCTTGCCTTCATTTGTCATTTCCTTTCCATTCATTAAATCTTATATATATTTCATATGAAACACAAATTGTTTGAAGAATATTAGTAAACCAGTGATTAAAAAACAATTTGAATACTAATTAAACATAAGCAAAATAATTCTTTTAGTTTTATTATAGTATTAAATATTCACAAAACGTAATGGCACTGAAAACAGGTATTAAACGTGAGTTTTTATAATTTCATCTTTGTTTCTAAAAACTTTTTTTTAAATAATAAAGTTTTAGCAAAATTTTAAAATTTATTCCACAAATCACTGGTTTGACACTTAACTATACGTTAAATTTAACTAAATTTTAAGGTTTATAGTGAATAATATATTTTGTTATTTAAAAAAGTCTACAAAAGAAAATGTGTTCAAATATGAAACGTTGACATTAGTTTGACTTCATATTAATTGTTCAAATAAATATCAAAATAAATAGCACTTTGTATATTCATTGAATTCATTTTAGAATAATAGCACAAAAGTTATTTGTAATAAATAAAAATATATATAATTCTCAAATTGTATAATATTTTGTATGAAAATAGTTTTTAATTTCTATAAATAAGTGAATTTAAAGAAATTTTTTCTGAAAAGTCATTCTTAAGTTACATAAAACCCATTCATATAAATAATAGTAAAATATTTTAAAAACAGTTTAATATTTATAACATAAACATTGAACAAAAAATGTTTAAGAATAGAATTTGCAGACTAATGGAAAGCATTTTAAAAAGTAATTTTGCATAAAATTAGTATAAAATATAGCTATAAATGTGAAAATCATTGCTACAGTTATTACCTTATGTTCCACTTTCCGGTCCAAATGTATTAATGCTCTAAATTGAGCTCTGGTTTACTTTTATTACTTTTATCAAAATAAAACACAAAAGTGAACACAATTCACACAAATACTTTTGAAACTTTTACAAAGATCTGAAACTCATTGGAAAAATTCAATTTCTATAGCTTTAGGCTTTTTCGGAGAATTTGTTCTTATTTTTTGTAAATTCAAATCTAAATTGATTTGAATGTCAGAGAAAAACGAGTTAAAGAAGAAGAGATAATTCAAACAAAGTTAAGGTCACAACCAAGAGCTCAAAGTATAGGCACACAAACACATAAACGTAACACTTATTAACATTAAGATATTATTTGACACAAACACAGGAATTGAACGCTAAATGTTGTCTGAATGGGAATGGTATATGTTTTGCCACAACCGATGGGCCCCTCAATGAGCACTGGTTTGCCATAAGCAACACCTAATGCCAGACACCGGAGGTTAGACTGAGTGGTCGGCAGCAAAACAATTCGGTTCTCATCACTGAAACTATTTCTTTGAGTCCATTCACTATTAATCGCAAATTTATTGATCAAAACGCCTTCAACTGAAACAATGTCTTCGCAGAAGTCGTCGTCTTTGAAACAAAGCTGAGAATCACTCAACACTTCATCACATCTTTGATAATATAAACTATTTTTCAGATTAACGGTTGGATTGCGAGAAGAGAATAGATATAAATATTTCACTCGAAGTCGAGTCAAGTCTTCTTCACTGAACTCCGGTTTGAAGAGACATTCAAATTGATTGTCATTTATAGCAAACAGTATGCGATGACATTGAATGGCTATATATCTGATGTCACACTCGGGATGTGATATGTATTGCAATATAAAACTCCAGTCAATGGCGTCACGAAACCAAAGAGGATTGAAGTGAAGGTAATTAAAGCATGCGATGAAGA